>CACTHL010000336.1:0-120497 GCA_902712375.1 Dioscorea dumetorum
AATTCAAAACATAAAAATAAATTGTAGAAGAAAAAAAGCACCACCACCACCACCACCACCACCACCACCACCATCAACAATAAGAATAGTTTCTTCACAAGCAAAAGGAAAAGAACAAAGGAATTGAAGGAAAAAAAAAAGGAAAAGAAGAAGAAGGCAAACCTGGAGAAGTGGATGAGAAGGGTGAGAAGAGACACAGTGTGGACAGATGCTGGTGCAGCAGTAAAGACAGAAGATGTTCTTTTCATTCTTCTTTCTGGTTTCATGAGCTTCACAAGCAACAAAGAAAGGCTCTTCTATAAGTCCTCCAAGCCATCCTGGCAACCCACCTCCATCTCTCACCATCCTTTTCTTTTTCTTTTCTTTTTTTTTTTTTCTCTTTTAAAAACTTGATAAGATCCTTAGAAAAAGGAATAGAGAAGAAGAAGGGATGGCTGGCTGGCTGGTTGGCTAAGAGAGCTAAGAGAGAGTAACGAACCTGGAAGACCTATTTATAGAAGGGAAGGAGATTAATTAATGAGGGTGATTAATAAACACTAAAAAGTACTAATTAGGTGATTAAAGAGTGTTGCTATATTGGTGTTTTTTGTTTGTTTTCTTTGGTTCTTGTTTGTTATTTTGGTTTGGTGGTGGTGTTTATGGCGGGAAGAAAGAGAGAGAGAGAAAGAGAGAAAGAGAGAAAGACACATAACATACACACAGAACATAGCACATAGCATATAGCACAACAGCAGCGGGAGCACCACCACCTCTCTCTCTCTCTCTCTCTCTCTCTCCCACTTCCCACTAGTTGTACTTTTTCTGTGGTGATGCTGCTGCTGTTGCTGCAGAGCAAGGAGGGAGGAAAAAAGAATTTGGGAAAAAAATGGGCAATTAAACGAAGGAAAAAGAGTGGAGGAAAGCCAGGTTGTTTGTTATATATATACCTCTTTTATGTATTTTTGGATGTGTTTTTCTTTGTATTTCTTTTGTCTCTTTCCTCTTTCACTCTTTCACTCTTTCACACACACACACTCACTCTCTCTCCCTCTCTCTTTCACTGCTTGCAGTGCAGTTGTTTTGTTTTATATGTGGTTTTCTTCTTTCTTCTCTTTTTTGAAATCCCTGCTAATTTTGAAATTCCAGAATTGATTTGGAGAGCATCAAATGAAATGAAATGAAATGAAACTGAAAACAAAATGTATTTATTTTTCAACTGGAATATCAATTGGGTTTGTAAGAAACATCACATCCTATGATTGTGTCACCATGACATGCAACAAATGCATAGTTTACAGCTATAACGGCTGCCAGGATCCTATATCTGCAGCTCCTTTTTGAATAGCTTTTGAGCTTTCTGGGCAGTGTGAGAGACATGAAAGCCCAGAGGGGAGATCACATGCTGGCCTTCCCACCTCCATTGGTCTTGGGGTTGGGGTTCCATCCATCCTCAGGACTCATCAAGCACAAGCACAACCAACCCTA
This sequence comes from Dioscorea dumetorum, assembly GCA_902712375.1. Taxonomy (NCBI): domain Eukaryota; kingdom Viridiplantae; phylum Streptophyta; class Magnoliopsida; order Dioscoreales; family Dioscoreaceae; genus Dioscorea; species Dioscorea dumetorum. Next base: position 1,465 of record CACTHL010000336.1, read on the forward strand.
CCTTTTGGGTGTGAATGACACACCACTCACATTCTCCTTTGTACCTTCTTTGAGATTGGCCAGGCCAGCTTCATCAGGATCAGCAGGATGCAGTGAATGCTCTCTCTCTCTCTCTCTCTCTCTCTTTTCAATTCAGAAACTTGCTGGATTGACTGTGGTCAGATCACTCCAAAGCACTGAGTTGTATGTTTGACATTGCACCACTATATACCAAGACTAATAATCATCCACACATACACCAATGATTCATCCAGTTTTATAGTATCATAGGAAAACAGGGAAAAAAGATGTTTACATGTCACAATAACAAAGTTTGTTAACACTAAATCAACAACACTTTATGTTTTGTGCTATGCTCAGCTAGATCCCTGGATGACCGAATCAATACTGTCACTCAAGTGATTACTCTGACCTGTTCAAACAAAGAGATTATTGTCAATTCTAGATTCCGTGAGACAAATTTCATGTGAGATGTATCAGTCAATCTTCTTCCTGTATCTGGTTATAATTAGCAGCTCAACCAAACATTATGCATGGTTCTGGGTCTTCTAGCATTTGCGCATAAGCATGGAATTAATCAATCAGAAATTTATGTGTTAGAAAGGGGTTTACCTGCTGTTACCTTATTTGTAAAGATCTTTCATTTTGCCTTTCACTTGCTCAACATCTGCACCAACCACAGTGCTTACTTTCTTACCATTTTGAAAAAAGTGAAGTGTTGGCTGCATAAAAGATTAAAAGCCAATGTCAGCATAATATCAACACTTCCTCAAATAATGTAGATTTCTGGGAGAAAATAAAGTTTGAGCCTGAGAGGTCCAGCCAATTATGTGCATACAAAGTGAAAATAAGTACAGGTTCAGCAAGCAAAACATTATGCAAGATCAGATATGTGGTGACTTGGAGTACTGGTTCCACCTACCCGGCTGGCTTCAATTACTAATGGAAAAGTGATAATCAAGCTGAACAACAGGCCATACATGTCTTATGTTACACACAATCTATCAAAGGTTGCAGCCTAACTGAGACACACAGCATCACTACAGGAACAGCAGATATACTGTCAGGAACTACATCCGAATAACAACCTTTTAGCACTTCCACATTAGAAAATTTAGAAAATGATACCCATGGTCCATTCTAGAGAAACACCAGCAGCTAGACATTTGATGAGAATTCAAAAGTGGGAAGACCTTATTGGGCAATCAAGGAAAAACCTGCGACTATGACATTCTTCTAAACAATCCATCAAACTATTTCAGAGGATACTTCAAGCTCAAGCAGTGGCATCAATTAAGCAGCACCTAGTTTTCCTGAAGTGGAAGAATGTGCATTGCTGATAATCTTTAATCAAGAGATCAAGATTGCAAATGGATTTATATCTTTTACCCTATGTTGGCAAACCTTATCAATTCTTCACACTGCTAAATTCTTTAAGTGAGAATGTTCTTGCAGCAACATCTAGCATTAAAAAATATTACATGCACACACATCACAGCTGTGACCGAAGTAACAGAGTTCAAAGAGATGCTAGTAATGAACTATCAAATGTCTGCATTTCAGTAGAAGATTCAGATTATTACCACAGAGAAAATCTCAAGCTTGCTCAATGTGCTGCCAAGGCCATCCTAAAAAATAAATAAAAAACTTAATGTAATCATAATCATTTCACAATGTTGGGAGACACAGTGCAACAAGATATATAATGGATCTTTTTCAATCAATATCAAAAAATTGAATGTAGAGCATAGGGATATAATGATAAATGAAGATTGATGTAATTTATAAATAGATGATGCAGAAGGGCACAGCCATTGTGATCTAATTACTACTTTGCTTGCCTAATGGAAACTTTATCTCTATTTCATAATATCATGTTATTCAATAACAATTACTAGCCAAAAACTTCCTTGACCATTCTAAGTCTGAAGCACCTACAACAAAACGGTCACCTTTCATCTTAAATCAGGGCAGAGCTATTATTGAAAAATGACAACAGTCTGATTCAGAAAAAAGAAAAAACCTTAAAGGATTATAGTGCAAATAAAAATCCAATCACAAAAAAGTATTGAAACACAAAGGGACCAGTTGCACATTTGCACAACCTTAAAGTTCCTTTTCTAGACACAGTTGTACAGTCCATCAAAGCCATGAGATCATTCATTTTCCTCAAGACCAACCTCTAAAGTGCAAGAATTGCAAGTAGCAAACAACCAGGAATACAAAAATGTAGAATGCTACTCTAATGCAATATCAATAGAGTTTTCCTTCTTACCAAATCAATGTCGACCTTGAAAACTTGAACATTTGGAAACTCCTTGCTCACCTCCTCAAGCTTCGGAGAAAGAAATCTACCTGTAAAAATAATAACATAAAGGTGAAACCTTTGGAGCCAAATTCACATCATTGCCAAACCACAGATCAAACAAGAAAAAAAAATCAAAAGGTAAACCCTTACAAGGACCACACCAAGCCGCAGTGAAGTAGAATATCGCGTGAATACCATCATCTGAAAACACACAAACCTTAGAAAACAGAAAAGATCAAATAGAACAAAGATATGCAAATCTATAGAAAGGCACAAACCCTGGACTCTCTGGAGTGAAGTGCTGAAGGCTTGTTCAGAGCCGATGACAACGATGTTGGAGGGAGATGAGGCCGAGGAGAAGGGAAACGAAGAAAAGATGGAGGGATGGCGGAGGAGGGGAGAAGCGAGAGACGGAGAGGAGGGGAGGGGGACGGGGAGTGAAGGGAGAGAATGAAGGGGGCTTGGGATTTGGGAAGGGTTGAAAAACCGGCGGAGGAGACATGGTCGGAGATGAGAGATTCGTCGCGCCATTCTTCGCCGCCGGCGCTGCTCGTATGCTTCGTCGTTGAGCAAGGGTTGCCAATAATTTATTTATTTATTTATGTATTTGTTTATTATTACAAATATAGCTACAAATTTTTATTAATGTTATATACACTAACATTATTGAATTTTAAATAAAATTATTATTATTATTATTATTATTTTTTTTTTTTTTTTTTTTTTTGACAAATAAGCTTGCTCTCATTTAAGAAAGCAAGAAACATGTAATAAAATCATTTTTTGTTTTTGACAAATTTTCCACTTAAAATATTTTAAATATTATGATCATAAAAATTTTATTTTTATTTTTAATATTTATTTTAATTTGTACGATATGTCTATACATATATTTAAAGTAGTTATATAATATGCTACTAGAGAGTTTGAGGGAGTAAATTTAATTTTTTTTTGGCATTTAGAATTTTGTTTACATTAAATATGACATAGTAATGGAAAAGATGTAATTGAATTTATTTTTTGGGAGTAAATGTTCATTATATAATTCAAAACTGATTATATTTATTGAATTTTTTTGTTGTTGTGTAAGGTATAAAATTTTTTTCATTGTTAGGAGTTATTAATCATAAGGTAAATTAAAATTTTTTTTTTAGCATTTAAAATTTTGCTTACATTAAGTTCAAATAAAATTAATTAAGGAAAACATTTTAGAAAAAAAAAATAAACCATACACTTTGAACTTGTAAAGCATATTTCTGCCTTTTTTTTTTTTTTTTTTGGAAAAATCTTGATATAAAAATTTAATAAAACTCAGAGATAAATCCATTTGGATTCAAGAGACTTCTCTTTACATCAACCGCCATTAGACATATGTCTCCTTCATAAATGATGTGTTAATTTCCCATTCCCATAATATATCTATTTTATTTTATTACAACGATATAATTCAAGTAATTAACATGTCCAAATAAATAACCCCATATAACTTCTATTTTATTTAAATTCTAGTTGATATGTTCTTCTTCTTGAGTCTTTATTCAAACATGCAACACAAAACTAGTCATCAAACTCAACTATCTCAAGTTTTTATTTATTTTTTTAAAAAAAAATATATATATTCAATTGGTTGGAAAACTGGTCACCAACTTGCCATCTTTATTGTATGGAAAGAGGACAATTATGTTGACAATGATATAATCTATCTAATATTATTGATATTTTTATTTTTAAAATTAAATTGCATGATAAATATATCTGATACTTTTTCAAGTGGTTTGATGTTGCTCAATCTACTCATCTCCCACATCAAAGCAATTCTTTGCATTTATGGATTAAAATCTAATAAATTGGTTTTGAATGTAAAGAGTTAAGTGGAATACTACTCATTCTCCAAACTCATTTGTCTTTGATTATTTGCAATTAAACAGATAATATAAGGAAAATATATATTAATGTAATTATCTTTTTTAAGCAAGGGTTTTTTTTTTTAAACTTGATTATACCTATTATTTAATTAATATGTATAATTTAAAAATAAAAAAGGATCCAAACGCGTGAAGGAAGTACTCCAGCCGCCACAACCGTCGAAATTTCTAAGGGTTTCCTTCCCATAATACCCTTCTTCTCCTGAAAATTCACCAGAAGGCCACTGCCTAATTTCTTTTTTTTTTAAAAAGTGGATAAAGAAAGTATAAATTGAAGAAGGGTAAAGCAAAATTATAGGCTTATTTTTTTTTTGTATTTGTAAATTAATTTGTAAGAGAGAGAAGGATAAAAAGGTAAATTCCTACTGTGACAAGGGTAAAACGGGTATTAAAAATCCGACCTTTCTTCTATATTTCTCTTCTCTATTCGTTGGTCGTCCTCGCAAACCCACGAGTCATGGCCCCGACCGTGCGAGACCTCCAGCTGACTTCCATCACCGGCGGCCGGCCGCGGCCGGGGACTGCTATCTTAGCGAGGCCGGACGATATTGACCTGGAGGATGTCCGGCTTCTTGATTCTTATGGTGACGAGGAGGAGGGGTTGGCGAAAGAGGTGAGGAGGATCCAGGTGAAGGTCACCGGGATGACCTGCTCCGCCTGCTCGAACTCCGTTGAGGGGGCGATCATGGCCCTTGGAGGCGTCGAGACGGCGACTGTGTCGCTGCTCCAGAACAAGGCTCACGTTGTCTTTGATCCCCGTCTGCTCAAGGTTTTCAATCTTTTGCTCTTTTGTCTTGGGCTCTTGAAATTAGGTTTGTAGGTGATGAATTCTGTCTTATTGAATTAATTACTTTTAATTGAATTCCCGTTTTCTTTTTAAACTTAAGTTATGGGTTCTTGATTGAATTTCGGATGATAAAAGTTCGATTGTTTTATTGAGTTCTGATGATGCCAGAAGATGAATTCACGTTTCATGTAATGATTTTGTGCTGATCTTTGGAACTGTTCATGATTGTTGGCTGTATTGGTATTAGGCTTTCAGTTTCACAGGAGTTTTAGCGATGGAATTAGAACTTCATGCCCTTTAATGTTAGTTAGGTATTCACCAAGATAGGGTTTAACTCTTGTTAGCGCTGACATGAATTTTGTTTCTCGAATGACACTTTTCATGGACAAAATCATATTATAATTTTAACCAAAAAACATGATCACTTCCTATTGGGGAGTTATAATTTAATGACAAGTATTTTCCTTCATAGGTTAGTGGAAATGAACATTTACCTTTATCTAGTTATGTTACTTTGACTTCAAATTGCTGTGAAATAGCTTCATCCTACATCCCCACTGAGAAATTGGAATTTGTTTGCCTCTTTCTTATTGGTTCATCTTACTTGGAAAATTAGTGTCTGAACATAACTGACATCTATCCGTGACACTTGCATATGCTCATGTTCTGATGGCTCCTCAATGCCGTAACTATAAGTTTTAGGTACATTTCAATACTTCTTATCCGAGGTAGTTTAGCTTAGAATATGTTTCACCTCAATGCAGACTGCAGAAAAATGCTGATATATTAACCTCCCTTTGCTAGTATCACGATATCATTAAAATGTGATTGATTATTTCAGGAGAGGAATAAAATGCATTGCCATCATTGTTTTTGAATAAGGCCAAGTTGTCATAATATAGCTGCTAGATCCAGCAAGCCAGGGCTGCATTTGATACTCATACAAGACAACGCCAGCTTCTTGTGGGCTATGACAGATTTAGGTGAATGGGTTCTACTTCCTTCATAGCCAGTTGGTTATGGACCTTTTTCTCTTGAAGAAAACTGACTTGATTTATGTGAACAGGCTTTTTGCAAAGGTTCTTCTTTGAGAATGTTGAAAGTGTTAGAGAGAAAAATCTTATGACTGCTACATACTTCAAATTATCTATATACCTGTATGCTACACAAATATAATTTTTGACGTTATTGTCTAGCCTCATAAGTAATGAGCTTAAATTGATATGGCCCTGCATATTTGACCATAATTGGCACTGTGGATGCAGTAGATGTGAGGGGAGGAAATTCTTACTTAGATTGGTGAACTCTAATCATTTAGTATCTGTCCTCTTCTTATTTTCTTTTATGTTACTTATTGCTGGATATTTATATGCTGCAGGATGAAGATATAAAGAATGCTATTGAAGATGCAGGGTTTGAAGCTGAGGTCCTCCCAGATTCTAGCACCACATCCTCAAAATCACAAAAAACCTTGTCTGGGCAATTCAGGATAGGGGGTATGACATGTGCAGCATGCGTAAATTCTGTAGAAGGTATATTGAGAGCTCTTCCTGGCGTGAAAAGAGCAGTTGTTGCCTTGGCAACATCTTTAGGAGAAGTTGAATATGACCCATCAGTCACTAGTAAAGATGAAATAGTTAATGCAATTGAAGATGCTGGTTTTGATGCTGCATTTTTGCAAAGCAACGAGCAAGATAAAGCTCTGTTAAATGTATCTGGATTAATGTGTGAAAAAGATTATCATGTTTTGGAGGACATACTCAAGAATATCAATGGGTTGAGGCAGTTTGAGTTGAGGGATTCCTTATCGGAAGTAGAAGCCATCTTTGACCCTGAATTTGTTGGTTTGAGGGATATAGTTGATGCTATAAAGAGAGAAAGCAATGGAAAACTCATAGCGAATGTCAGGAACCCATATGCCTGTGGAGCTTCAAATGACGCAGAACAGGCCGCAAAAATGTTAAGGCTTTTTATTACCAGTTTGCTTATTAGTGTGAGTATGATCTTGGACAATGAAAAATTGTCGCCACTGTTTTTCTCCTCTATAATTATCTTTTCAATATGCTGTTTAAAAGAACATCCTTGTGCTTCTCTAATTTGCTTTTGATTGCAATTGTCATGCAGGTTCCTGTCTTTCTTTTTCATATACCTTGTATAAACTCTTTCTTAAGAAGGCGGTGTGGGCCATTTTTTTTAAGTGATTTGTTGAAATGTGTATTGGTGAGTTTCGTGCAATTTGGCGTTGGAAAACGATTTTATATAGCAGCTTATAGAGCATTGCGGAATGGGTCCACAAATATGGATGTTTTGGTTGCCCTAGGGACAACTGCTTCTTACTTCTACTCTGTCTGTGCTCTTCTGTATGGTGCACTTACTGGATTCAGGTCTCCTTTATATTTTGAGACCAGCGCAATGCTAATTACGTTTGTGTTGTTTGGTAAGTATTTGGAAGTTCTTGCTAAAGGGAAGACATCAGATGCTATTAAGAAGCTAGTAGAGCTGGCTCCTGCGACAGCCCTTTTGCTGGTTAAAGATACCGGTATGCAATGTCATGCTAGAGGTTTCCTCTATAGTGTTTTCTGCTTCTTCGAAACATGCATAACCTTGTTGGTTATCTTTTGCTGATTGTTACTTCCAAGATATGTGACACTAACTTTGCTTTTTAAATTTCAGAAGGGAAACACACTGTGGAAAGAGAGATAGACGCTTTATTGATTCAGCCAGGTGATGTGTTGAAAGTTCTTCCTGGTGCAAAGATTCCATCTGATGGCATGGTTATTTGGGGTGCAAGTTATTCTGATGAAAGCATGGTTACGGGTGAATCTGAACCGATCCCAAAGGGAGTGTCTTCTTTAGTTATTGGAGGCACAATGAATCTTCATGGAGTCCTGCACATACAAGCCACCAAGGTCGGTTCTAATACAGTTTTGAGCCAGATAATTTCCCTGGTCGAGACAGCCCAAATGTCTAAAGCCCCTATTCAGAAATTCGCAGATTATGTGAGTGTCGATCATACCCAATGTTTAGTTATATGGATGCTTGATCATTTCTTTTATTTCTTCCACATCTTGATTTCTTTTCCTTGCTGAGTGATTTGGAGTATTTATCAATTACAGGTTTCCAGCATTTTTGTTCCCACTGTTGTTTTGATGTCATTGGTCACATTCTTGGGATGGTAAGTAGTTTCTCACCAACCATTTGAGGTATAACACCACAATTTGCTGCTCATTGTTTCTTTGTTACACTCTGTAGGTTCCTCTGTGGGTCCCTTGGAGCATATCCAGAGGCGTGGCTCTCTGACAGCAGCAACTGTTTTGTTTTCTCCCTCATGTTCTCGATATCGGTTGTGGTTATCGCCTGCCCGTGTGCCCTTGGTCTGGCCACACCAACTGCCGTGATGGTTGCCACTGGTATTGGTGCTAATCATGGAGTTCTAATAAAGGGTGGTGATGCTTTGGAAAGAGCTCAGAACATTCGTTATGTCATCTTCGATAAAACAGGCACTCTTACTCAGGGAAAAGCATCTGTGACAACAGCCAAAGTCTTCTCTGGAATGGAACTTGGAGACTTCCTCACTTTAGTTGCATCAGCAGAGGTTAGTACAGAGCCTTTATGCAGTAATTTCAGTAAGGATGCATTTGCAACTGTTTGAGTTATCATTGATACTTGCAAAACATATAACAAGCTAACAGTCACTATGGTTTTAATGAAGTATAGGCTAGCAGTGAACATCCTCTCGCGAAAGCAATCATAGACTACGCATACCACTATCATTTCTTTGGCAAGCTTCCGACAAGCATACCCATCGGAAAGCAGAGCAAAGAGGACATCATATCTGAATGGCTTCTTGAAGCTGTGGACTTTTCTGCTTTACCTGGAAGAGGAGTGCAATGCTTGATAAATGGGAAAAAGGTTTTGGTAAGTTTCAGTTGCAAAACATATCTGTACATCCAGTTCATGCTCTTTCCTCAAACCCAATCTAATTATCATGCCATGTGATATATTAAACAGGTTGGAAACAGGAACCTCTTGATGGAAAACAAGATCTTGATTCCAATGGAAGTTGAAAGTTTCGTGGTTGATTTAGAGCTAAATGCTAAAACTGGTATTATACTGGCATACGATGGCACCCTTGTAGGAGTCATAGGAGTGGCTGATCCCTTAAAGAGAGAGGCAGCTGTTGTTGTGGAAGGCTTAAAGAAAATGGGAGTACAACCTATTATGGTAACAGGCGATAATTGGAGGACAGCACAAGCAGTTGCAAAAGAGGTATGCTTATAATTCCTACAAACCAAAATCCATTGATTATTTAGTCTCACATATGTCCTTATGTGGTTTGATTCATAAAGGTGGGGATTGAAGATGTGAGAGCTGAGGTAATGCCAGCAGGAAAAGCGGATGTGATACGGGCACTGCAAAGAGATGGTAGCGTGGTGGCCATGGTAGGGGACGGGATCAATGACTCGCCTGCTCTTGCTGCAGCCAATGTTGGCATGGCTATCGGAGCCGGGACGGATATTGCCATTGAGGCAGCTGACTATGTGTTGATGAAGAACAATCTTGAGGATGTTATAACGGCTATAGACCTTTCCAGGAAGACCTTTTCACGTATACGTTGGAACTATTTCTTTGCCATGGTTTATAACCTGGTTGCAATTCCCGTTGCTGCTGGTGTTCTTTTCCCTTTCACCAGGCTCAGGTTGCCTCCTTGGCTAGCTGGGGCTTGCATGGCTCTCTCCTCTGTCAGTGTTGTTTGCTCTTCTTTGCTCTTGAGAAGGTATAAGAAGCCAAGGCTCACCACTATACTGGAAATCACTGTAGAGTAGTAATAATAGTGTGCTCTTTGTTTGTTTGTTTGTTTGTTTATAGCTTAAAGCATTGTTGTATTTGTATCATTTCTTCTTCTTTTTTTTAAATCTGATATTGTGCTAATGAAAATTCACGTGAAATAGAAATAGCCAACTGCCAATTTTTTTTAATTATTTGTTGTTATATTTATTTATAAGCTCTTGGTAAATGGTAGTACAGCTTTTCCAAGAGGGAAAACAAGGTCTTGCCATTTCGTACACAGTAGCACTTGCGGGTGGCACACAACCGCACATGCGCATCCCCTTGTGCTTGTGGCTCAGTCATTAGCATAACCTTGCATCCACACCCTTCGTCATGGGCTCTGCAAAAATACCAGAACAAAGAAAAGTTTAAAGAATGAATCTGTGGACATACATCTTGCTTGGATAAAGGGTAATGGGGGTATATAAAGTAAGATAAAAAAAAAAAGGAATGAAGAAAAATGGAGGGTTAAACCCATGTCTTATTTGGTTTGAAAATAAAGTAAAACAAGATTCTCAATCTTCTTAAGGTAATTGAATATAAAGTTATATGATAATATTACCAATATATCCCTTAAGTTTTAAATATTATATAATGACAAATAATAAATCGATAAATAAAATGTGATGTTGAAAGTAAGGTTTAACAATAATCGCCTTGACAAATTTTAGTTTTTAAAATAAAATATATTTATTTTGATTTTTTTAAATTAATTTGATAAATAAGCATCATATGATGTGACAAATTAAAATAAAAAATAAATATAAATTATTTGAATTATAAATAATTTTTTTTATTTCACCTTTTTGCTATAGTAAAATGGATATATAATATCATTGGTAATTATACATTTATAGAAAAGGTAAAATTGTTCAAAAAAATCATCAACCTGTTAAACCTTTCAATTTGGAAAGTTGGGAAGTGGAGGTAAAATGGCATGTTTACAATCTCCCATTTACCTCCTAGACCCTTGTCCTCCCTCCAATCCTTCCCTACAAGCAAGGGTCAAGTAAACCATTGTTTCTGCCGAGGCAAAAATTTACATCACTTGGACATGAGGGAGCATCAATTGAAAATTTTGTTTTTAAACTACCAACTATTTGAAAATTTAATTCGATACATTTATCCTTTACCATAAAAGATTACTCTTCCAAAATCCTTGCATTTCAATTTCCAATTTGATACAAGTAACTTATTCGATATAAGTATAAGATAGATGCATATGATAGACGTACAAAATTTTCCTATGATACCATATGCAATGCATATGTTAAAGTTTTATTTGATACATCTATCTTATACATCTATTATTGTATCCAATTAAATTTTACATATCCAAACTGGCATGCAAGCTTCAAGTTACATATCCAAGAGATGCATATGTCATACGTTGCAGCAAAAGACATCTTTGAATTGAAAAATCACGTACTTATAAATTGCTGCTTTCATCATGTGAAGCATTTTTAGCAGCTTCTAATAGCATCTCACCTTGATGCACCTGTTGAGCATGGGATAACGTTCTGGCCAGCTCAACATCCTCCATGCCAAATCTCTCATTTCATTGTTGAACCATCAAAAGCCCTGTTTTGCTGAAAAGAACACGAAGAAATAACTGAGAGAACTGTAAGTTTGAATAAAAATTATCGAAAGTGCAGATGATTGTGATAAGTGTTGAGAGGGGACAGAGACCTGCTGTTGTATCATCCCACACCAATTCCCGCAATGATAGATGACTGTGGTAAGTAACATGTCTAGTGAGGAAATATATTAGACGGCATTCATAAATGGTGGTAAATGATCAGTTAAAAAGACCAATTGAGGGTGAAGGAATTAACTAATCCCATAGTATATCCCTACTTTCTGGACAAACCAAGCCCTGCAAGATTCAATTGGCATATGTAGCCTTAAGCTTGCAGTTCAATTTCCAATTCATGCTAATTAGTTTGTACTTCTCCTCATTCACTCAACAGATGAAGCTCATTTAACATTGGTGCTCAAAAAGGATTAAAAACTATAGCTTCTTTACGGAGACCACATTCAAAACAGATAGTTTGCCTTGCATCTGATAAAAATGAAGAAAATTACTTATTCTAGACTAAGATCAATAATTTCAACGTCATCTTAATCAGGTCAACATAAAAAAAAGTTCAGATACTCCCATATATATATCCATAAGAATTCCACAACTATTTCCGTAAGATAAACAAAATAGGTGCATGATGCATATATATATATATATATCATTTCTCACCTTGAATTCAGCACGAACAATGGCCGCTAGAACTTTAATATCGAACATAGTCACAAATATGATCAAAACAAGACTTGGTATGAAACCAGCATAAAATTCATGTTGATCAACCTCATAAAGTGTTGTCCCTGGATTATGGTTCAAGTATGGTGTTACTGAAATCTAATAGATGTGAAAGGGTTTGCTTAATCAATAATAAATCCTGCATAACTCCAGCAAGCAAACACCTGATCCAAAATGTTCTGATATCGATCTCAAATCAATAAAAATAGATGAAACTATTAAAATTATAGATCAAATCCCATATTACCAAAGAAACCATCATAGTACTCAACTAACTGGTGCAAAAACTAGCAAGAATCATGGAGACAATGATAAGTAATAGCAAGCGTTTCTCAACCAATAATAATATAGTTACCATCATTGCCACCATTGCATTTCATGATTCTTAAAAAAACAATAACAGAGCTCATGAGAACAATGATGTCATTAGAAATTCCAAGGCAGATTAGTACCATGATTTCTTTACTCAATCCTCAACTGTAGCTTCGATTGACCAAACACCTTCACTGCTAGAAAACAAAAAGATCAGATTAGTAGCATTCACACAGAAGAACTCAAATGCTCCAATATAAAAAGAAAAAAACCCAAGAATAATCAACCAAGATATCAATGAAACAAGACTCCACCAAATCCCAACCTAGAATGTCAGAGAAATCAAGCAAAAAAGCACCGATGAAAACGCATTAAAATCATCAAAACTACTAGGAAAAGAGCTCTCATGAGAATATTTCAATCGAAAACATGATCAAATAAGCAAATAGCAAAGTAAAATCAGAGGAGTGAGAAGAAACAACCTTCATTGAGGCCAGAGAATGGGTAATGAGATCGTCAGAGAAGAGGAACGTGGGATCAAATGGAAACCCTAGTCCGCCATTGGAGCCTTCTCTCAGCTTTCCCTCTATCAGGAGCTCATTATATTGGCAAAGATCTGTAAAATTTGGCGGGAATTCAAGATGGTTTATGCTACATGCCACTTTTAAATATGAACCGTTGGATCGAGAGGAGCTATTCGTTTTGCGCCAAACCCCAATAAATATATTTTAATTAGTATAATATAAATGGTAGGTTTTTCAAGTATCTTTAAGTTCTAAATTTGGGAGGGGTTCTTGGAGGTGAAGGGAAAGGGCCACCGAGAGAGCAGCGCATCGCCGGCGATGGCCCCTCTGCCTCCTAGGTCCGGCGACGCCGTCTTCGCCAACATCGAGCACGTTGTAAGCCACATCGGAAACATCAGATTTATCCCTTTTATCTTCTTCTTTCTCTTTGTTTGATTCGATGACCATTCTCTTGTTTTCATTGATTTGGGTTTCAGAATGCGGAGCTTTTCACACTGACGTACGGAGCGATCGTCAGGCAGCTTCTCACGGATCTGGAAGAGGTCGAGGAGGTCAACAAGCAGCTCGATCAGATGTACCATCTCTGATTCGTTTCTGTTTCAAGTTGTACCATCAATCGATTATTTTTTGATCCGTTGTTTCGATGATCTGTCATTTCGCTTCGTGATGTTGTTTGATTCTTGAAATTAGATGTATGAAGTGTTGGATTTCTCTGATCTCAAGTTCATGACTATTGAGGCCTTAAAAAGAGATAATTTATACTTTAGGTCAATTTTTATGTCTTTTCAAATTTATCATTTATTTACCGCGTATCTGGAGAGGGTTTATCCTTTTGTTTTTTTTTTCCGGGTGTTTTTGCCTGATGAGTATACAGTAGTTTCTCTTGATATATGGTTACAGTAGTTTCCTTTTGTTATACATAAATGATATTAAAATCTATGGCTATGGTCTTGATTTATCAACTCTTTTTTGTTATTATAATGGGATGTCTTTCCTTTGAGCCATTCCCAAATCATCTGTTTGCATGGTTTGCAGGGGTTACAATATTGGCATTCGGTTGATTGATGAATTTCTGGCCAAATCAAATGTATCTAGATGTGCAAACTTCAAAGAAACTGCTGATGTTATTGCCAAGGTTATATATATATATATATATATATATATATATATATATATATATATATATATATATATATATGAATTAACATTGTCTTTGTATGTATTTGGTTTCATATTTGATATGCAAGGTAAAATCTTGGTTTAGTTTCTGTAAGGAAGTAAATTTTTATATGAATAACACATTTACCATCTCCAATAAGCCTAGTTTCTTTTTAAGGGTATCCTGATTTTTTGGTTGCTTAATTCATTTTCTTCAAATAGATAACTATCTTGACATTATTATGTTGTTATATACACCTTTAGTTTTGTTGATTTTATATTTAAAATAATTACCTATTACACATGAATAATAGTGAGCTGTGTCATAGTGGCAGGACCTTCTTTATGTCATTTCAACTTAGATTCCTGTTCATCTATTTTTGTCAATGTTTTGATGTTAATGCAGAGCGTTTACTTGTGGATATTGACATCAACATAAGTTGAGAAACATTAGGGCTCAGGTTGCCTGCATGAGAATTTTATTAAGTATCCCACTTACTTTTTGTATGGATTGGCACTACTGTTTTTGCTCTTCGTTAGAATGGTTTTGATATGGTTGTTAAATTGTCATTACTAATTTACTACTATTATTATCACTCTTGCTACGACTACCTTGTTATATTTCATTAAGGACTTCCTCAGGATGAATTTTGATGAACTGCTAAATTTTGGATAGGTTGGTTTCAAAATATTTTTAGGGGTGTCTGCAACTGTGACTAATTGGGACGCTGAGGGGACAAGCTGCAGCCTTGTCTTGGAAGATAATCCCCTTGTAGACTTTGTTGAGCTTCCTGATACATGTCAGGGCCTATGCTACTGCAACATATTGAGTGGAGTTATTAGAGGAGCACTTGAGATGGTTAGTTACCAAACTGTACTCATTTTTTCTTTATTGCTCATTCATTTAACAAAGCATCAATGTTAAGGATGTGAGAGCTTGAGATGGTTTGTTTCTAAATTGTGCTAAATTTGTATCTATTACTTATTGATATAGCGAGCTAGCAACGTTATGGATGCCAATAAATCAGCCTGGCCAAAAAAACCAATCATTGGCTTTCACTTTTTGGGCTATGTAATGGGCCTTAGCTGATTGTCCTTGAAACTTAAACAGGCATGGTCAGGGGCTCAACTATACGTTAAGTGAAAAAGCCGGACTGGATTTTAACTGAGCGAAGACTGGGCCTGAGCCAGCCTGTTTACAGTGAAATTATTCTACTTTTGCTTGGGAACTCCAGGTTTTCATATTTTATTATGTTCTTAGAAGTGTTTGCCTATTAGTGCCCTATGCTTTTGTAGTTTATATTATTTTTGCCATGTGTTGTGTTTCTCTGCATCATTCTGATCAATAATGCTCTCTTGAAAAGCATTGCTACTGATTTTTTTTTTGAAGAAAGAACCCTGAGGCTAATATATTGAAAACTAAAAAGAAACAACAAAAGAGTTCAACAGAAAAAACCAGAACAAGAACAACTGAAAACTTAACCAAAACCAAAATTAGAAAAAATTTTCATCAACCACCTCGGCAGGTCTTGGCCTTGATGAAACAGGCTCAAAGCATGCAAATTCCTGCCATAAGAAGCTAAAGAATTTGCAGGCTGATTCCAATTGACAGGGATGAGGTGAACATCAGGATCCCCAAGCTCATGTAATCTTTGCTTCACCGCTAGTACTTGGTCATGAATTCTCCAATCCCAAATGACTGAGTTCCTCTTTAACAAACTGGCTAGCTCCATATTATCTAGGAGAATATGATGAACTTCAGCATGAAGGTTCATAGATACTTCAGTTGCTACATTGATAGCTTGAATTTCTGCACTCATATTTGTATCAGCTTGGATAGGTTTACAACCTGCAAAAGAGATATGGCTATAAGAATTTGCCAAGAAGAAACCAATCCCATTTACCTGTCTCTCTGAACTCCAATTTTTGGATACAAATAAGATAGAGGCGCCATGTTGAAAGTTGTTTAGGATGAGTCTTTTGCCTTGCTGATTCCCCTGAACATGAATGAACTCAGTTGCTTGTGAAAAAGCTTTGCAGGTTATAGAAATCCAATTCATGGGTAAAGATTTAAAAATAACATCACAGCGGGCTTTCCAGATGTGCCAGAGTGTAGTTGCAATAATAGCTCTATCAAACCAAGTAATAGTGGGATCTAGAAGCCAAATGCCTGAAGTGATTCCATTAGGAAATTGCAATGCTTTGTTCAACTTAGAACTCTGAATACTCCAAATCTGTTGGGTTTTAACACAAAGATGAAACAAATGTTCTGCCGTTTCATATTCCAACTCACAGAAAACACATAAATTCCTAGGGCCCAAGTTAATGTAATGCAAATAATCGCTAGTATTGATTCTACCCTTTAGGGTGAGCCAAATAAAATGTTTGATGCGTGGGGCGATTTGGAGAGACCACAGATTCTTCCAACCAGACCATTCATCAGAATGACCACTAAGGGTGTTAAGAGCATGGTAAGATATAGTGGATATTCTATTACTATTAACTTTCGGGGACCAAATCCAATGAGAAAGAGTGTTATTAACAATTTTGCTCAGTCTATCAGTAAAGAAGATATAATTCTGCCCAAATAGATTCCTAAGGCAAGTAGTGTTCCAGCTTTCATCACAGCAAAGGTCAGAGATTTGTAAATTGTTCAAGTCAAGGTCCATATTTAAGAATGTAGGGAAATAAGCTAAGGGAATTTCTGAACACCAAGGATCGGAAAGAAAAGAAGTAATCTGAGTGTTAATCGAATTGAGACGCATGAATTTTTTGAGCTTGGAAGCTGAGATATTAAGGCCTTTGAAAAAAGTAGAACTGCCCACCGGAGCCTTATCATGCCAAAAGTTAAGGGACCCATACTTATTATGAAGGATATTCACCCAAACAACCGGGTCATGATTGAGGTATCTGAAAATACATTTGGCCATTAAGGCATGCTTAGCTTTAAGTAAGTTCCTAACACCAAGGCCCCCCTCAGTTTTAGAGCAAGTGATAGCATCCCAAGAGACAGAAGGAATGCCCTTTCTATTGCTACCTTTGCTCCAGAAAAAAGCCCTAACTGTCTTGGTTAAAACCTTCAAGATTGGATCAGGGATGGGATAAACTGACAGATAGTAAATTGGCTGAGAGAGAAGAGTGGAATTAATTAAGATAGCCTTAGCAGCAGAAGAAAGTTTGGAATTTTTCCAACCAGCACACATACGACTGACCTTATCAATCATACAATTGAAGCTGATATTGGCAAGTTTTTTGGGAGTAATACTGATGCCCAAATAAGTGAAAGGAAAAGTGGAAAGTTTAAAATTAACTAACATTGAGATCCTGTTGGCTACATGTTTATTGAACCAAGAAGGAAGATAGATTGCAGATTTGTGGCTGTTAGGGGACTGCCCAGTGAGTTGATTGTAAAAATTTAAACAGCTCTTGATATTTCTAGCAATCTTACGAGAAGCATGAGTGATTAAAATAAGGTCATCAGCATACATTAAGTGGTTGAAATTGGGTTGGAGTCTGGGATCAAAACCAGGAATCCAGTCATTCTGAAGACCAACATTAAGCAGTGTAGTAAGAGTTTGGGACACAATAATAAAGAGGTACGAGGAGATGGGATCTCCTTGTCGGACCCCTCTGTTAGGCTTAAACCAGGGAGTAGGGTTGCCATTAACAAGAATGGAAAAAGTGGTGGAAGAGAGACAGGTTTTAATCCAATTTATCCAGATAGTAGGGAAATTCATTCGAACAAGTGTAGCAAGAATTGCATTCCAACTGATAGAGTCATAGGCTTTCTCTATATCAATTTTGACTAACATCCTAGGGGGGCCCTTAGTGTCAGTTTCTAAAGTATGCACTACCTCTTGAATGGCAATAATGTTATCAAAAGGGCATCTACCAGCAACAAAGCCAGCTTGTTCATGCCCGATGAGACGGGGAAGAACATCTTTGAGCCGGTTAGCCATGATTTTGGAAATAAGCTTGAAACAAACATTGCATAAAGAAATGGGACGATAATCAGACACACGTTTAGGGTTATCAATTTTAGGAACCAAAACAATGAAAGTCTTACCCCAAGTCTTTGGAAGAACAGAGTGCTGAAAGAAAAATTGAACAGCAGTAACAATTCTATCACCAATAACATGCCAGAAATAGCGATAAAACTCAACGTTAAAACCATCGGGGCCCGGGCTTTTCCCATTAGGGAGCTCAAGGAGAGTAAAATAGATTTCCTCTTTAGTAACATCCCGAGTAAGCAAATTCCCATCAGAATCGTTCAAAACAGGTAAACCGATCGGAAGATTATTTAAAACATAATTGAAATCACAATCCGAGCTGCTATTCCATAAACAGGAATAATAATTAACAAAGGCAGTCTGAATTCCATCAGGATCAGAGAATTGATTGCCATGGAGATCAGAGATTTGGGAGATAGAATTAAAATGCTTTCGCAAACGAGCGGAATTGTGAAAGAACCTTGTATTATGATCCCCTTTAGAAAGCCAAAGCATGCGGGCACGTTGTGCCCACTTAGTAGAATTTTGACTCTCCAGGACCGAAAATTGCCGATATAGATTTGAAAGATGAATTTGGGAATCAAAATCAAGGTCATCAATAAGCTCCAAACTACTAATTTCATTTTCAATCGAATTGAGATTTTGATCAATAGAGTTTAAGCCCGAGAGACGCCAGTTTGTTAAATGAAAACGAGTTCGAGAGAGGAGATGAGAAACAGCTTGTAAAGGATTGCCATGGGGGACAAAGTCCCAAGCATGTTGAATAGCATTATGACAATCCAAGTAATCCGCCCAAAAATTATCAAAGCGGAAGATTTTACTATTATTATGAACTTGAGAATGAGCGACAAGTTTAAGAGGAGCATGATCGGAAAATAAGCGAGGGAGGTGTTTAAGCTTGTAAAAGTTGAAGATCGAATTCCAGGAGGGATTAACTAAACAGCGATCAAGTCTGGCCCAACGCCGGGAATTACCCCATTGATTATTACACCAGGTGTAACGGGGGCCAGAAAAATGTAAGTCCAAAAGATTATTTTCGGCAATGAAATTTTGAAAACAACGAGCTTTTCTAGAGTAATAAGAGAAAGAACCACCCTTGCACTCATCTCTGGAAATTATAGAATTGAAATCTCCAATGATGAGCCACGGGATGTTCAAAACCGAGAGCTGAGAAAGTTCTTTCCAAACACCATTTTGAGAAATCAGACGAGAAGAATTATAAACAAGAGAAATAATCGAATTAGTAGAAGGGGAAACAGAGATAATAATATGTAAAACCCGTCGAGAAACGGCAATAGGGGTGACCTGACCGAGCTTGTCATTCCAGGCAACGATAAGTCCACCTGAATATCCCTCAGCTAATATAGCCGCCCACTTCCAGGATCTAGGAAGCTTGGTGCAAAAACGATCAACCCTATCACCATTGGCTCTGGTTTCAACTAAGCACAAGATAGACAGCTTGTGTTTCCGGATAGACTGAAGAACACGATACGTGGTTTCTCGGGAAGAGATACCCCTACAATTCCAGCACATGATGTTAGTTTTCATCATAATAAACTGAGAATTTGAAAAAGAGACAAGAGTAACACTTCCTTGAGAGGAGATCATAAACAAGAATCTGCTTATTCTCTTGACGTTTAACCCTTGAATGGGCTAGATTCTACTCTTCCCTTCTTTTGGGCGGAGGTTGAAGGCTGAGAGCTCTTCCGAATGAGGTTGTCCCTCCGAACTTCTTCTTGATATTGATCAAGGGTCATCAGATCCTCTACTTCATTTTCATTTGTCAAGTCCTCATCATCACTCCCTGCGGTCTCATCATCGGACTCCTTCTCCGAGTCTTCTGCTGGGACTGATAAGGCTTCAGAAATTCTGTCAACTAGCATTTTGTGTGAACCCAAAGGTTCCTTTGAGGACGGGGTACCACTGCTAGACTCCGAGATACGGAGTACTGGGGGAGGGGACCGGGAGCGCCGTGGAGCACGCACTATTTCCTTACCCTTCGAATGGACAACCATCTCTCGGGAGTCTGAAGGGACTGGTTGCGTGCAGGGAGCAATTAGATTTGGACCGTTGGATATCTCAATCAGGGTTTTGCCACTCTCTGTAGGGTAGGCAACCGTTTGATCTAGAGGGTTAGCTTCATCATGCTTACCCTCGATTCGATGACCGCCTTTATGACTATCGGCGCGAGGGTCTCGATTAACACGAAACCCCCCACGTCCCTTTGTACTTGGATTGCCACGTGGTGCGTGATTGACTACGTGGCGGTTTGTAGCCGCGTTGGGCCCCGCGGCTGCCGCGTCTGCGGTCACGTGGGTAGCGCGTGCGCCACCACCGCGACCGCCTCCGCGACCTCGCCGGCGGGGAACCATCATAAACGAGCCAAAATCATTCTCCGGCAGGTTGGGCGTAGGAAACTGCATTTCCGCAGGTTCCGAGCTCCCCTCATCAACTGCCATAGGGTGTTCAGAACCTACCGCCGACTCCCGTGGAACATGGGAGGGTGGAACGGCCTGACCACCTTTGGTTGAGGTTGATCGGGGGCATGAATTGGTTCCATGACCAACTAGACCGCAAGCATAACAGAAAGTGGGAAGTTTTTCATAGAGGACGATTACAAACACACGATGAGAATCATCTCCTATCCAGAATCCCTTACTCAAAGGTTTAGCCAGATCGATCTCTACACAAACACGAGCGAACTTGGTGCGAGTGAGGGATATCGTTAGATCATCCACCTTCAATAATCGCCCCATATGATCCGTGAGAGATTCAAGGGATTCGCCATCCCAGAAATCAACAGGAAGGTTGTGTAATTGAACCCAGATAGCAGCAGTGGTTAACTTTGTAAACGAAGGTTCGAAAAAAAGTTTCCAGGGGGAAAGCTGCAGAATTAACCCATTGATCGTCCAAGGACCTTCAGTGAGTAGTCTCTGCATGATCAAGTGAGTAGCGCGCCTAATTAGAAGATATCCATTAGGGAGGTCCGAAATTTGAACCTCTCCAATCTCTGTCCATTTTGCTAGAAGAACCATCCTAACTTGATCAAATGGCGGGGGTTTGCCAAAGAACTTCCCATAAAGTGAATGTTGGAACTTCATACGCGCTCGAGAGAGAACATCTTCGTCTAATCGGACGAACTGACTTGTTGATTGTTTGATTTTCTCTAAGAGTTGTGGATTTTGAATGGGGGAATTTACGGTGTGGCTTGGGAAATTTGAGGCAACTTGTGCCCAGGAGCGAGTTGGAGGTTTTGTTGGATTAGAGAGGGGAGGAGAGGGAGCTTGCCCTCCACTTGCCATGGCAAGTGGAGGAGAACTTGGCCGGAGTATCTTGGAGGATGGCAGTGGTAGGGAAACTGACAAGCTTGCTAGTAGAACCAGCTATAGCAAAAGGAGGAGATTTGCAAAGGGTGACCACGGCACAAGCTTTGGCAATCAATTTGCTCCATTGCTACTGATTTTGAAGCCTAATTCTTTTCTTTTATTCAATTTATTTGTGGCCCAGCAATGTAGTCCATCATTATTGAGAGCAGTATTGATGATTAATTTATGCTTAATGTATCTGATAATAGTGGTTTCAGATATCATTCTTTTCTCACAGTGTATGGTTTTGGAGTTGTTTATGTACTTTGCATGTGAGATTCATCATTGGGAAGCTTTTCTAGTGGGGGGGGGATGAAGTTTTGCAAGTGAATGCATTTGGAGATTTGAAAGAAGGTGTCAGTAATCTGTGGCAAGAAAGGAACTTTGAATTCCATTTGTTGGTGTGACCCATCAAGGATTGTGGTTTATTGGTCTGATTTTCAGTACCTCAAATTTCTTCATTTTTGTCATTGGTGATTGCATTTTGAGTTTTTCCTTTTCTTGGTATTGCCGAGTAGTCTTCACCTTAATGGCAGGTGTCTGTAAATATTCTACTGATCAAAATGAGGCAGGCATGTTAGTATATATGATGTTATTGCATGTCATATGGAATCGAGAGCAAGATCATATTCTTTCCCTTTGCCTGCTTATGTTGCATGTTGTGTTTCTTCTTGCTGATACGCCTCATGTTAGTTAATCTGGGACTATCTGATCAAATTGACCTGATATCATGTCTGTCTGATACTTGCTTTATTACACTATTTGTTCTTTTGTTGCAGGTGTCAATGAAGACCGAAGTCACATGGGTCCGGGATATGCTCCAAGGAGATGATGTCTATGAAGTGCGTGTGAAACTTCTGAAGCAAGTTCCTGAAGAATACCCATACAAAGATGATGAGTAGCCTATGGAGCAATAGTTTAGGTAATAGCAAGAAAGCTTCTATTCCATCTTTGCATTTGCTTTCCCTCAGACTTATCTTGTACAGACTGCTAGAATATTCCGTTCTCATAAATCAGTTTCAGGTTATGTTTCCTCAACATTATTAGATATTAGTACTTTGAATCTTAAGCTTTTATGGTTACTTTTTCATATGTCAATCATGGACTATCTCTAGGCTTTTATACCAATCAAGATTGGTTGTTGATCTGAAGCAGTTGTGATGTGGGTTGTTGGCATGCTTTATTTGTGAAAGACTTGTTCCAGAAGAAACCTGCCCTACCCACCCCCGAAAAA
Source organism: Dioscorea dumetorum (assembly GCA_902712375.1). Classification (NCBI taxonomy): domain Eukaryota; kingdom Viridiplantae; phylum Streptophyta; class Magnoliopsida; order Dioscoreales; family Dioscoreaceae; genus Dioscorea; species Dioscorea dumetorum. Next base: position 24,232 of record CACTHL010000336.1, read on the forward strand.
AAAACATAAAAGAAAGAACTGCGTAACAATTTTTTTCTAGGCTAGAACAACTAAATGAGCTGACAGATTTGTGAAATGGAAACTTAGAGCAATGGTAAGAGTACTGCTAATTGTCAGAAAATAGGACATCTTTGATGAACATGGGACACAAGACTGTAGTTTGTTGGACCTCCTTGTGTACCTGGTGTCATTTGGATGCCCATGGAAACCATCTGTATTTATTCTTTGTTGTTGTTATATTAAATGTTTTCTTTGAACAAGTTTGTCAACCTAGCAGTTTGTCAAGAGTAGGACTGAGCATTGACCATTCTTATGAAGAAAAAGTAGTGAAACTATTAAATGCACTCAACAGAGAGGCTAACCTTGGGAAAGCCGGTGTTTGCTACTTTTTCCAAAGCGGCAGCATCATCCTAAGTATGCTCAGTATGCAATGAATCTGACTTTTATTCTAGGAATCCTCACACCTACAACAACTGAATCAGTAAACAATTAATATGGCCAAACGAGTTATGCCTTGTGTCGGCTTCAAAATTCGAGGCATTCGTAGACAATTTAATACGTGTCATAGAACTTGGCTTTGAAATCTTGGCGGTTTTGGTTTGCATTTACTATAATCTTCTTGTCATCAATTTATCTTTTTCTGTTTCAGTAGAAATTATTCATTACTATATTTTTGTTGTTCTGAATAGGTAAGTGTTTGTTTGAATTACATTTTGTTCTTCATTTCTTTACAATATTAGTGCCACCTCAACTTAAAACGCACAAGAAATTTCTAATTGGCTGTGTGCCACATGCAAGGCATGTGCCACTTAGCTAGATGTGCTGCCATGAACCATGTTAATGGTCCTCTGAAAGAGGATCTAATATGACCATGGACTTCTCTTTGACCAATAACATGATATCTTTCAAAACAGAAAGAGATAAGATCATGGAGTGGCGGATGGAGATTTAATACCATGTTAGGGGACACACACACACAAACACACACAGAGCATGTCAGAGGTCTTGGACATAAAACATTTGGAGCCTTAATTGACCTTGTTGTTAGCTGGTGCGCTTTCATGACCCGTCATCTGTTGACTAGCACTCTTGATCCATGTGAAATGCCTGTATCCTCCGGCAACTTTATAGGACCTTTTCTTTAAGGATACATTTGGTAGGTTACTGTATAAATTACTTTAAAATCATTATTTAAAATAAACCTAGATGTGGTGATGTGTTAATTAAACAAGTCTAAGTTGTTGTAGGGACAAGCATGGCATGCCAATTAGTATAGATCGAATGATTAGACAGTATGATCAAATTGTTTCAGGGAAGGATTAGGACTAAAGTTGAAAATTAAGAAATGGAAATAAAAGGAAGAGTTGGAATATTTAAGCCAAACACAACAAAACAACGGTCTATTATTGCGGTAGCTAGAAAGGAATAAATAATAGCTTGTGATGAGACCTAACATGATTTATCCAAGTTTTTAGTCCCCTTACCAGTTCAATGCATCTGAAGACCTGTATCACCTTACAAATCCTGGTTGTTAATCACCGTAAAAGTTAATTAAGCCTCTTGAGTCATTGCATTGGAATACTAATCTAAAGAGAAATAAATTGCTTCATTTGTAAACTGGTAGTAACTCTGCATCTGATTCGGTGGCAAACCATTCACTACTTTATCCATTGCACATGGTGTTGTACTGCTTTGGAGCTTGATCAAAATTAAATAGTCTTTTTGTTAACAATCATTATTTTAGAAAATATCAGGCACATTTGAACTAAAAGAGAGGTCTAACATAGCTTTGGTTTTAAGTTTGGTATTTTGATTAATTTAGATTAGTTTTTCCAACAGATGCATGACATGCATTATATAAAGCTTAGGTCTCTCGGCCTCTGCACAACTAAAGCAGATAGGAAGCTTGCTTGCAAGAGAGGAGGGAGATGGCCTGCACGGCTATCTCATGGTGCCAGAAAAGGGGCTCAGCCACCATTTCAGACAGCAGACGGCCGGCGGTGTCCCCCGGCGCCGTGTTGCGCCGTGGAGGCTCGCCGAGCTGCTCCGGCATTGAGAGGTTTGTAAGGAAGCTGAAGAAGAGAAGCAAAATGCTCTGCATGGCCTCCAGAGCTCCTACATTCCACTGCCAATATGACCCTTTGAGTTATGCTAGGAACTTTGATAGGAATGGATTTGGATGTGCTTCTGATGATGATCCTGCTCTTTTCTGCCATACTTTCTCATCTAGGTTTGCCATGTCTTCTTCAACCATGCAGAGAGAGGCACCTTCAAGTCATTAGAAACCTTTTTTTTTTTTTTTTTTTTTGAACATATGTCCAAATCCATTATGGATGTACTGATCGATAGTCATTTTTCTTAGTTCTGCTCTCATTTATATCTAAGCAAGAGGAATCTTTTTTTTTTTTTACTTTTAATTACTATTATTATTTATTTTGTTTGTTGCCATTTGTGATGGTAACTGCTGGCATGTTTGGATTTAGGGAAAATAGAGGAAAAGAAAGGAAGATGGATGAACAAGTGGAAGTCTTTTTCCATTTTCTTCTTTTCATCAATCCATTGCATTGATTGGAGATCATCCATGGTGAAGAACAGAGAAAGGGTGAATGAATGTTTAAGAATATGAAAAAGCCATGTGGTTTGTCCTTTAATTGCAACAGTCCAAATAAGAAAAGAGTAGCAGATTCTCCACTACATTGAAACCATGTGAAAGCTAAGAAAGAATAGTGGGGTCTTGGGATGTGGATATCACTTGCAAGCCTGATCCAACTGCATCTGTAGCTTCAAGTCTGAAATTAAGTGAAGGCAAATACATTATATATTTCTGTTAAGGGATAGGCAAAGGAGTACTAAAGTTATAAATATTATTTTCCTTTCACTCAACCCAAAACATTTGAACTACCTTAAAAACAATGCAGTGAAAGACCAGTAAGCAAACCTCATAATGTGATTGGTTTTTCAATAGCATATCAATTTCGTGATAAAAAATAACCTTAAACTTTCTAGATGATCTCATGTAGAATACAAAATTGCTTTTAAACTTAGTGCTAGCTCCAAATCCACAACAACAACAACAACAACAACAACCACCACCACCCAAAATTTTAGCGAATCATGAGAATCCCCAATGAATTGAAATAAATTAATTCAAGAAACTATACACCATTGAAGAATCTGAAGAGCAGGCAACCTTTGGAACCTCTTAAACTCCATTTGCATTGAAGAGCCAAAGCTCGAAAATCAATCTCAATTGGATCACTATGTATGGCTTCCACGTTTCCCATTCAACTATCGTTTCCCATTTTTTTTCGTTTTCTTCATCAAAATTGCATGCACGCCCTTGTAGAAATGAACAATTGTTAATGTCCCCACAAAATCATATTTAATTGCACATTCCTGTGCTTAAAAATTAATTAAAAAAACGTTATAAAAAAAATCATTTCCGCTGATAACATTCTCATGATGGATAAATTAATAAATAGATAAATGTGATTTCTGATGTATATAAATAAACTATTTTTTATTCCAGTTTTACGGAAAACCCCTTACAATTCTCCAATTTGACAACCACGTCCGCTTGCCCAAGCGGGGCGGGAGGGTTAAAAAGCAATGGGCTAATGGGAATATGCCACGTGTTGGGGCCGCGTAGATACAATCGGACACGTGGCCCCCGTCCCACCCGATTCCTCTTCCCCTTCACGCTCGCGGGTGCTTTACCCCCGCCCATTCGCTCTCCTTCTAGGGTTTCATGCTCTCCTTCCAGGTATCAAATTTCCCTCCTTTTTCCTTCGATTTATGGAGCCTTTTGTTGAACAATTCCAAGAGTTTTTATCAGGTTTTTGTTTGCTTTCAATCGCCTCTTTATGATTTCACACGGGAAAGATTGAATCATATAAGCAGTGTGTGTCAGTGTAGTAGTTGTTCTTCGTATGGCGCTTTTTTTTTCCCTTGGAATCAAGATTCAAATCAGCTTTTTGAGGTAAAATTGTGGTTTTGATTCATTCGTTGGAGCTAGGAATGCTGTGTCATGACTCATGAGGGCTTAATGCTTAGTCTATGCGATCGAGTTCTTGGAAAGTTTATGATTTATTTTCTAGTTCAAGATGAGATGGTTGTTATTTGTTTATGATCAGAATTTTCTAGGTTTTTGAAATGCTATCAAACTAAACTAGTTTCTGCATTCATTCCTACGAAGTTAAAATCTAAATCTTTTTATCGCAAGGTTGAGAATTTGTTTGATGACTGAAAGAAAATCTGGTTAGACGAAGCAGTGTTTGATGACGTTGACTATGTTGAAGGACTACACCTTTTTTGATGACCAAGCTCTTTATGGCAACAAAATCATGGTAGATTGCTTGAAAGGTTAAAAATTATTCTGAAATAGCAGTAGAGTTGTAGCTGCAGGATGGTTCCTGACAAAGATAATATTGGACTTATTGGTTGAGGATTTATTGTGACTCAATGAAGACATCTGCATATCAGGACATCTATTGATGAAAAAGGATGATGTCAAGAGGCTACTGGTGGATGGTTGATTCAAAGAATTCTCAATTTGAAGTTGGCACGTGTCATGGATATGGCGTATGCATTATCAATTGCTTTTTCCTATGCCTACACCATAACATCAGAAGTCTGATGCTTGCTTGTTGTTTACCATATCTCAACAATTTCTCAATCTTGGAGTGTTAGTATGTTCTCACAATTATGTTTTGAACAGCGCTGACATGAATTATGTGTCATGAGGGATCTTAATATGCTGTAACCATGTTCTGCTAGAAGATAGTTCTTACATAGTGTAAGGGCTGCATGGGATTCACTATTTTTTCTTCCTATTCCTGTATTGAAGGTCGATTAATTTAATAAAAGGGTTCTAAGGAGAACAGATTGTAAACTTGTATAACTTGTGCTTTGGGTTGATCTTGAAGGCCTGAACTCATCTATGCTGTTGTTTCAGTAATTAGAACACTGGGGGTTAAAAATGTTCTCCCATCCATCAGGTATTCAAACCAAGGAATAAAATCAGAAAGGTGCTAGGGCCAAGTTTGTTGCTTGCATTAGATTGTTGTTATTTTAGGTGAAGGTTATATCATTAGATGGTTTCATGTAACATCCTGAATAGTATGATTTATAATCCTTTAATCTGCTGTTTCATGTTGTCCATAATTATAAGCCAGCAACAAATGTAAGCAATGGTTAAAAAAAAGCAGTCAGATTTTATAATTGACAGCTCAGTGATTTTAGTTGCCCACTGTGGTCATCTCTGCTGCATACTTATGAAATCCACGATCTGTCAGCTCTGCTATGTCAGTAAGTGTCAATGTAAAAGTTTTGAGATCACTTTTTATAGGGATGCATTGTTTTGGGATCTTTTATAACTGCTGTTTTGCATGATTCTGATCAGTTCCATGGTTCCCCCAGTGATCATGTGAGATCCATACCAGAAGTAGAAAAGAGGCTGTGAAGATCCAGCTCCCATGGAGCAGTCTCCGCCACCGTCTCATCCTATGGTGGGCATTGCATCTAGTGCTGCCCAAATAGCTTATGTTACTGCTCCTCCCTATCAAACTACTGCAATGGTTTCTGCTGGATCCCCTACTGCAATCGGAGCTCTCTCTTCTCCCACACAATCCACCACAGCCTTCCCCACTTCTCCATCTCATCTCTCGAACCAGCACCAGCTTGCACTTCAGCAGATTCAGCAATTCCATCACCAGCAGCAGCAGCAGCAACAACAGCAACTTCAAGCCTTCTGGGCCAATCAGATCCTAGAGATTGAACAAACTAACGACTTCAAGAACCACAGCCTACCGCTTGCCCGAATAAAGAAAATAATGAAGGCTGATGAGGATGTTAGAATGATCTCAGCTGAGGCGCCTGTAGTCTTCGCGAAGGCCTGTGAGATGTTCATATTGGAGTTGACACTAAGGTCATGGATCCACACGGAGGAGAACAAGAGGAGAACCCTTCAAAAGAATGATATAGCTGCTGCAATAACCAAGACTGACATATTTGATTTCTTAGTTGACATAGTTCCCAGAGATGAATTGAAAGACGATGGGTTGGGAATCCCGAGGGCCTCTTTGCCTGCCGTTGGTGCACCTGCTGATACTCTCCCATATTACTATGTTCCTGCTCAGCATCAGATGGCCGTGCCAGGAATGATCATGGGGAAGCCAGTTGATCAAACATCTGCCCCAATGTATGCAGCACAACCGCTGTCCCGTCCTATGGCTTACATGTGGCAACCGGCAGTGGTGCAGTCCTTCCCGCATCAGCAATCGGCCCAACCTCAGCAGCAGCCGGATACATGATCATCTGCAGCAGCGAACATGGCAGGAGCCACTGCTGTTACTGTTTCCAGTTTTCATGGGAGAAGATGTCTTTCTGGTTCTAATGTAAAATCGTCTGTTTTCAAGTGTATACAGGTTATGTATGTGTCATGATGGTGTGAACATTAGAGACAAATTTGGCAGCTCTTTAGATAAAAAATTAGTTGCTAGAACCAGTGTGCGAAAACTTTGTAAAGTTCTGTTGTTGCCATTGCTTTTCGTGATTATGCATATCAGAAGTGGTGTTATCAAAAGAAAAAAGATGACGAACTTGATTGAATGAGAAGAAACAATGCGGAGAAACACATGGAAATGTTTTATTGATTGAATGGGACTATACATAGAAAATCTGACCCACGTTCAGCAAACTCTCATGAGGGAGATGAAAAATCACACTGTTCTCCCTACAAATTCTTCTAAGAAAGGCATAAATGTAATCAACTGCAATCCTTTTTATCAAAGTAGAGTCCCTTCTTGCCCTTACAATGGTGTTCCCAAGTATGTGCACCACCCCAGCTTCCTTGCACCTGTTCAAGAACTCCACTTCATCTCCAGTGCTCTGGCTTGTCTGCCCAGAGGACCTTACCAGGCTTTGTCCTCTACCAAGAGGCTTCACAGGCACAATAGAATCACAGGTAGATTGATTTGTGTAGTCTTCAGGGACGGATGAAAGTGAATCACCATTGTCAGTCAGAAGCAAATCAATGGACCTCTCCGTATGTTGTCCGCCGAGGCTATACTCTTCCGAATCAGTGTACCCATCCATCATCGTTTCCAATCGGACAAAAAGCAATAGACTGTCAAAGAGCATCTTCTCAAAGTCCTCGTCTTTCTTATGGAGGTCTTTATACCCATACCTTGCAACGCAACGGAACATGTGGAAATTCTTCGGTCCAATCCTTTTCACTAGAAACCTTTCATCCACAGGGACGGTGTAAACCGGAAGGTATTTAACACAGACAAAGACAACAACAGAGTGGATGGCAGGGAGGTTGGTGATGAAATGCGAGAAGATGTGGGGTACACCAGAAGCCAGTTCAGTGTATACGAAACCTATTCCAGGGACCCGAACCAGGCCAAGGCTGGGGCCAAGGCCAAGGATCCAGGCCATTGAGACTTTGCTGTGCATCTCAAACTCATAGCGCTTCACAGTACCATAGTGCCACACATACATGATAATCAGGAAGGCGGCGGCAATGACAAGAGGAACCCACCCACCTTGATCTACCTTGAATAGCACGGCCGAGAAATATGTCAGCTCTACCAACAGAGATAAGGCAGTAAAGATAATGACAAGTAACCAGTGGCTCCTCCATACTAACAGCATTATAGGTATCATCAGCAGTGTTGTCACTAGCATGACTATCACAACCGCAGTTCCTGTTGATAAATTTTTCAGAAATAAACGAAAGAGGAAATTAATTATTCAGGTTCCGTAATGATTGACATAATGCAAGTTAAACAGAAATAAGACATGTAAGAGCATCAACAGTGTAAAATGTAATAGTTAATGTAAGTTCACCATATGCATTTCCGATTTGACTCTGGTTTTTGAATCCTGCAGTAACAGCAATGCACAGGATCATGAGAATCCAATTGATGTCTGGAATATATATCTGACCAAGAAATTTCTTTGATGTGTGGACAACATTCACCCGAGGAAAACAACCAAGTGCCAGCGCCTGTTTTATTATTGAAAATGTTGCAGATATGGTAGCTTGACTAGCAATTATAGCTGCCAATGTGGCAATAATAAAAACCGGCCAGTAGATAGCATCTACAACAACAAAAAATTCAGGGGTGATTCCTGGCCATACAGAAAGATACACATATATGAAAACCTGCTAGCAGAACAAGAATTTACGTGGAATGGAACGGTAGAAAGCATCGGCTACATGCGTTTTGTTATTCATAATGTAAGCAGCTTGCCCGGTATATGCCAAAAGAAGGGAGGGAAAGACAATGCCACTAAACGCGATCTTCGCATCAATAGAAAATATAAAACAGTTAAGAGAGTGATAATGACTAAAAAAGAAAAGATGCTACATGGCTAGTGCATGGTCACCTGAACAGCTAACACAGGGAAATGACACAGATCAGCAAATAATGCTTCTGTCCCTGCAAAAGCAAATTTCAGAAAAGAACATTTGAGATCTGTTATTATTTATAAAAGAAACCACAATTATTTGCAAAAGCTTGCCTGTGATGCTAAGCATAATTCCTCCAAGCGAAGCCCAATGCCCTTTTTTGAGATATCGGTATATAAAGACTGGAGAGTAAGCCTTGAGAACGGAACTATCGTACCTCCATATGTTCACAGCACCGATGGATCCTATTAGTATAAACCAGAGAAGAACAATAGGAGCAAAAAGCCATCCTACTTTATCCGTTCCATAATGTTGTAAGCTAAATAATCCAACCAGTATTACCACGGCAACAACTATAACCACATCTATAAAGTTAAAGGAACAGAAAACAATTAGGTACTTCACAATATAATTTAAACTTAAAAGAACAGTAACAACATGATCTGTTTCAAGATATTTAATAGAAATACCATTACTCATTTGAGGGTGGTCCACTTTAATCCCTCCTGATGCGGATAGAACTGTCAGAATATGATAATTCATGTCAGGATACGAAAGAAGAAATTAGAACACTTCAGTTCTAGATATTTGATGGAATAGCCTGTCGCAAAGATGGTGTAAGAAAAGCAAGCAATTCCTCTTATCTTGCAAGTAGGTACGATATATGAAATTATTGACAATACTAAAAACTAGTATAATAGGGCCATGCATAAATGAACATGTAATTTCTTTTCCATGTGCACTACCACATAACTACTGGTGGTACAATAACATGTAATTTCTTTTCTCAGCCATCCTCCTTTATCTTCCATGAAGTAAAAAAATACCAAGTCACAAAGGAAGAAAATTACAGAATGACCACGCAGAGGCAAATGAGACATCAAGCCAGAGAAAAGAATAGAAGGAGCCAGAGGGAAAAGACGACCTGATATAGCGGGAGTGAGAATCCCATCCCCAATGGCCATGCATGTGCCAATAAGGACGAGAATAAGAAGAGCATTCTTCTTGTATGAATGAGCCTCTATCCATCTCTTGATCTTTGCCGCAAGTGAGTTTTCGTCATATGTCTCACGACTGTATGTAGTGAGCTCTTCATCCGTCCGATGTTGATTAGGAATGGTATTGACTTTTGCATGACGACATAGTAGAGAGTAAAGTGCAAATGTGCCACCTACACCAATGTGAGTTGAATCCTTTTTCTCATTAAACAAGAAGGATGGGCAAGAAAAAGATAATATTCACAACTAAAAGAAAAGGTAACATTATTTTTACAAGCAACTATTTGATAAAAGTTGAATCAAATTTATCCATCTTATACATCATCTATAGAATGAGTGACGACTTCTTAGGATCTCATCTCACCAGTTTCTTATTCAGAAAACAATATTTCAATCAATTCGTCCATCTTTTCCAATGTAGTCTTCAATCATCAACATGATGACTGCTGACTACTTACTAAGCTGCATATAGTATACAGATTTGATGGCCATAGTTTCTGTTAGGATCAAAATATATAAGTGAGAACAGTGTGTTGTAACTACTCTTGTTCTCATGGCAACAGAACAATCGAACAGTAATAGCTTACAAAGTAAACCAAAATTTTGAATTATGATAGGACTGGTCTACTCCCACAAAAGACAACATACAGCTTGATCTTGGAGGCGTGAAGGTTTCTGCAAGAATTTAAAATTTCAGTTCAAATAATAATGACAAAACACCAAAACACATGACGAAATGGGAAGATGGACCATCTGCAGGGAGATCAGTTTCTTTTTCTGATGTAAAGAATTACATTACTGAAAGCAAATGACAATGTTTGCATATCTCTATTTTAGCTGATTGAAAACATGAGTTTTGTTTAATGCAGCCAATTCGTTCGATTTGAAATAATATAAAAGGAAACAGTTGAACCACAAGTAAATATTTGAAATAAGGAATCAAAATGAACTGCTTACCTTGTCCATTATCATTAGCTCGCAACACAATGAACACATATTTGAGAAGAGGAATCATAGTAAGAGAGTATATAATCATAGAAAGAGCTCCAATCACATCCTCCTTATCATCCACCCCATGCGGAAATGTATTATAGAACACATACAACGGCGATGTACCCAAGTCTCCGAACACTACTCCTAGACTCTGGAATGCTAGCCGCAAAATTAACATATATGAAACTTTCTGCGTGAAAAGAAGTTAAAACACGTAAATAATGTCTCAATCACACAACATCCAATTCATCTTCTTTCTAATCAGTTCCTCAACAATTCTATCAAGAATCAAATCTGGATTGCATTTTTCTATTAGTAAAAGTAGTGAGAGTACTATGAGCAAATAAAAAATTCACAACTAAAAGTAGAAATTAAGCTCTGGTCATTCTTTTTGGATCCAAAGACTTTAATAAAAAGCAAGAAATTTCAAAAAGAGCAAAAAAGGATCATACCCTCTCTCTGTACATGTTCTTGAGACGGCCGGCCTCCTCATCCATGGGTTGATCAAGCTTCCGATCCAACACCCACATACTCCCTTTGCAGCTATCCTCATCAATCGGTGGCGAAGCCATCATTGCCTCCAATCCGAAGTTCCAAACCCCCAAATAAACCTAAATTAAACTCGGAACCAATCCCCCCTGAAACTCCAAATCCCTAAAAGGATCGCAATTCCAGAATCTTTAACTAATGCTAATGTTGAAAAGCAAAAAACAGAATAATCTCCAGAACAAAAACCTCAATTTTTCCGAATGAAATCCTTCTGTTTCTCAACCTCAACCTCAAGAATAACTTCCCAATGGCCAAAGCTATCTATTTCTCCTTCAAACACAGATGTGAAAAAGAAAACAAACAAACAAAAAAAAAAAAACCCAAGATCCAGAAACCAAAAAGCTCTCAACTTTCCAACATAGAACAAATCCCCATAACCAAACCACCAACGCCCGGAGCACATCTACATCCAGAACTCAGTTCCCAATGAGAAAAGAAAAAACTAAAAGCTCAAAGCTCTCCTCCACGTCAACCGCAAAGAGAAAACTGAGAGCTTGGATGGTTGCGAGAGTGGAGGAGGTTGAAGGCAAGCGATAAGGCTAAACCAGGAGCTCTGACGGGTCCCAAGGTAGCTGTTTGCTAATGGGGACTCCCATGGACAGCGATGGCGTCTCCTCTCTCTCTCTCTCTCTCTCTCTCTCTCTCTAATGGTGGGCTGTAGAGAGACAACCAAGAACCAAACACTCATCTGAAGAGAGAGAGAAAAATTTTGGAAAAAATATTCATCTTGCAAAAAAATTTAAAATGAAAATTTAATATATTCACATACAAAATAAAAGTATAAATATGTCAATATATTAACGTTATATTGCTGTAATTTTCTATAATATATATGTATTTATTTTTACCCAGAAAATTTTAATTTTTTAACAGTAAAAAACTTTCCTTTTATGACTTCATTTAATCTCTAACTGTTTGCCTTAATTTAACTTGGAAGGTGGTTATTTATTACAATATTTTAATTCAGTGAATGTGAGACTTTAATGTTTTGCTTGCACGTTTGTTAGAATATGCTCCGCATTTTCTTTTTTTTTGCAAAACGGACCTCCACTGTCAATTTTTAACTTGTATTATTTTATATTATAGGTTGTCTGATTATAGATATTTGTAGGGTTCTATATGCAAAAATGTTCACTTGCGTGTCAGTGTGTCACTTTTTCTCGATTTTGAGGAAAGGACATTAATGTCTGACGTGTCACAGCACGTGACGTTTTTTCACTTTAAATATTAATTTTTTTTTCATGGTGAGAAATTTATCATAAAAATTATATTTATTATTTAATTAATTTTTGAAAGAAAAAAAAAACAATTGGACTCTTATTGTTTAAATATTAATTTAATTTAATTTAATTTAATTTAATTTTTCTCTTGGATTGGTTATTTTTCCAATATAAGATTTTAAGAGTTATTTTTTGTCACTCACTTTTTCATGTATTTTTTTACATATTAATTTTAATGTACACAAAAACCTCATCGTTGAAAGACATAAATAAGAAAAATGTGTATATAAGAAAAAATATTATACATAATTTCAAATTCTAAAGAGGTCTGTATAGAAGTACAATTTTCATTTTAATAACATTTATATGATGTTGAAATTAATTCTTAATTATTAAAATCATGTTAATAAAATTCTATTCATTCCGACAAGGAGACCTTTTGATTTATGTCAATATGAACATATGTCACACGTGGTGTTGTACGGTTTAACCGGCCAAATTAAAACCGTGATTTGGATTTAATTAGTGATGTTGATTACTTGCATGGTCAAAAGAGGAAATCCACACTATAATTTCTTTATATTAACTATTTCTTTATATTAACTATTTAAAGAAATAATAAGAGTTCACGTGAAGATTCATCTTAACATATTTTTGGGTCATGTGTCAAATCTAAACACCAAATTTGTACTGTTGAAAAGACCAAAACCATGTAAAGTTATCTTCATTTTTTTCAATTTATTTGTAATCATCTAAGAAAAAAAAAAAGGGGACAAAATATCTTTGAGTTAACCGGAAATTTTATTTAATCTTCTTCTTTTTTTTCTCTCTAATTTTTTATTCTTTCTTTTTTTTTCAAATGTTTCTCTTTTCTTCTAAGATATGCTTTTTTATATATAATTCTTTTTTTCCTTTTTATACTTAAATATTTTTATATTTCTTTTGTTCTGTTTTTATTTATTATTTATTGCATAAATCCATTGACAATATTCACTATGCACAAAGAAAAAGAAGAAAAGCGAAAATGAGTTTCTTCGATTAAAAAAAAATATTAAAGTCACTTCCAAAACTTGTAAGACCATCTCAAAATGGACTAAAATTATATCATGAGTTTTAAGAACTCATTTATAGGCATTTTGGTTTCAATGATGTTGTTTGGTTACCTGTAAATAGATGTGATATAATTTGATGCTATTTTTTTTTCAAAGAATTATAGCCGTTACTCAACTAATTACCCCACGACTAACTACGCCCGCCGGCCGGACTCTGGCCACTGTCCAGGTGACTTGTCAGACTCCAGCGACCGTCGTCGAAATTGTAGGGATTTTTATCTAATTGTTATTTAAAATTTTTTATTTATGGGAAACTTTATTTGCGTTGTTATATGGTTAATCAGTGTTGGTTGAGAAATTTGAGATAATTTAAATTTGTAAGTGAAATATATTTTAAATAAATAAAATAGATTTTAGATGAAATATTAAAGAAAATTATAAAATATAAAAAATTATGAAAAAAATAATCTCACAACTTACTTTACATGGTGATTTTAACTCACAACTTACATCAAACCAAACACTTAAAATAAATCCGGTATTTTCATTTACAGGCAACCAAATAAGTATGATGTAAATTAAAATATAGTAATTTCATTTACACTGTAATTTCATTTAAACTGTAATTTGAAATGCGGACAACCAAATAACCCCGTAATTAAAATTCTATTTTTATCCTTTTTCTTTAATTATTGTTCCGGGGGAAAATTAGAAAAATTCACATGATTTTATCGTGGTTTTAATTTAATTTTTTATCAAAACAATTTTTGAATTACAATAATCAAAACTATTGATTAGCATAAAATACTAATAAATTGATATAAATATTAATATTCAGTATTTTACAGTTGCACTAAAAGTTTGAGTTTTCTTTTAATCAATTTTTATTACTTTATCACAACTAAAGCATAATTTTCATGTGATTATGTCTCCACTTCCCATGTGAGCCACGATTATTGAAAAAATGACCTTTTCTCACAAGTCCAATTAATTAATCCCTAGTTCTAAAAAAATTAGTTGAAAAATTATAATCGTTCTTTAGTCAAACTTAAAAATAAAAGCATCTCTGTGCATGTATTCATTTTGTTTTTTTGTTAATATTAAGATAAAACCCATATAATAAAGGAATATATATTACTATTATAATAATAATAATAATTATTATTATTATTATTATTATTATTACTCATAAAATGAATAAGATAAATAAGGCATATACTTACAAAGTGTTAATATCTCACGCACTTTCAGTGAGATGAGCTGAGTTTCGAACTCATTTTTTCAATAAAAACATAAATATTTTACACATAAAATTTAATGCCAAATATAAAAAATCATTGATAATATAGTATAAATATATAATTAAATTATAAAAAAATACGAAAACAAACCAATTCAACCATGTCATTTATCAAATATATCATATTAATTTAATTATTTTATTAAAAAAACCAACAAGTTAAATATCACTTTTGAAACTTTTGCAATATATATATATATATATATATATATATATATAAAACCGATGTAGCTATTTTTTTAAATTTAAAATATAAGTGCGTTTACGATAACTATTGGATTTATATCTAATGGTTACAATTCATTTGAACACAGTGATAAATTATATGAAATTACTATAAAATATTTTATATAATATTTATATAAATAATAACCGTTTGATCATAATCAAATGACTCTCGATCAACGTCAATCTTTTCTCCTCCTGATAATACTCTTCATTTGATGAATAATAACAATAGTATTGAAAATAAATAAATAAAGATGAGATTGTAAAGTTGATCTGATTTGATATACATCTTCTAAAAAATTTGTCTTTTTATTTGACAAAAAAAAAGGTGTCATGAGCGCCACCCGTTGAAAATTGGCGGCGCCACCAGCTTTGTTTTTCTTTCTCCTCACCATTTTGTTCGGTGGACGTCTCTCAACGTCACTCGCTTCTCCTCCGGATAAATACTGCTTTTATTATTTCTTTTATTCATTTATTTATCCAACTTCTTTTTATTTATTTATTTTTCATCTAAAGCTTCTATTACGCACATGTTCTTTTTTTAATTATTAATTATTATTATTTATTATTATCAATTTTGTTTTAAAAGTTTTTTCTGAAATTTTTCCTGAGACAAACGAGCGATGATCCCACATACTCGAGTCCGTAGGATCAACCATAGAACCTAAACGTGGTTGCATAGCAGTCACGTTTGTTCATTTAAAAAATAATTTTGCTATTGTGCAGTCACGTCTCGGTTCCATGGTTGATCCCACGGATCTGAGTCCGTAGGATTATCACTCGGAACAGACTTGAAACCATGCTCTCATTATTGAAAAAGAATGGCAATAGATGGAAAAATAGAAAATTACTTCCATATTTATGTAAAAAATGATATTTATTTATATTTTTCTTTATACTGAATTTATTGATTAAACATTTGTGAAAAATTAAAACTGTTATTTACCTTTCGGTCTTTTTTTTTGTGTTTTTAACTTTATCAGATTTTGTATTAGCCACATGTTACAATTTGAATTTGTAAAAAGTTAAAACTTATATTTTATAAAAATTCGAATTTGTAACTATTTGCTTAAGGGATCAAACTTACTTATTAGTGCTTGGTAACCAACCCCGGTTGGTTATTGTAATTTTTTGAAATTTAAGTAGAATTTTAACAGAGAGGTATATATAATAAGTATATAAAATCTTTTTTTATCAGTAAAGAAGGAATAATAGCTTTTATGAATATATATTAATAAAGTTTTACTTTAAATTTTTGTGCTTTCAAATTTCTATTATTATTATTATTATTATTATTATTATTTTTGTTAAATAATTATAACCTTTAGAGCAAATATTGCATGTAACAGTCCATGTAAATCATAAATATTAAAATTTGAACTTTATTAAACAGAAAGTATTATTTTGGCGCATGTATTTATATATATATATATATATAGGTAGAACACATAGTCACTAAACTATTTGGGATATATATTTTTTTTTGCCATCAAACTATAAAATTTTTTTTAATCATGTCACTTAACTTATCATGTTTAGCAAATTAGATCACTGAAGCCTATGGTGTTAATTAAAAGTTTAATGTGATAAGCCACATAACCCCATGCATATATATATATATATATATACACACACACACATCACACATTAATACAGAGATAGCGAGATTTTAGAGTCAATCTCATCGACAATAAACAACTAATGCTTAAAAAAGTCATCTTACCCAAATTTTTTTAAAATATGTTTAAATTAAAAAAATATACATTGATAATTGAAAAATCACCTAAAAAAGAGTTATTTTTATTATATAGATAGTTAACTTCACACATTGATAATAGAGAGAGATTTCACAACCAATCTTTTGGATAATAAACAATTAATGCCTAAAGAAAACATCATCCGCAATCCATCAAATGACTAACCATCCAAATAGTCTATAAAATTTATTTAAAATAATTCTTTATATATTTGAATCTGCACTTTAATCATTTTAAATTAAAAAAATACTCATATCTCTTCCTTAATTATTTATATTATTTTATATAATTTTTTATTCATTTTGAATTGCTAGATTATTCTAATGATCAATTATTT
Organism: Dioscorea dumetorum; assembly: GCA_902712375.1. Lineage (NCBI taxonomy): Eukaryota > Viridiplantae > Streptophyta > Magnoliopsida > Dioscoreales > Dioscoreaceae > Dioscorea > Dioscorea dumetorum. The sequence continues at coordinate 41,082 of CACTHL010000336.1, forward strand.
TTTGGTTTATTGGTATCGGATCTCATGAGTAAAATATTCATATTTTGCTTAAAAAAAATTAAAAAAATTTAAACACTTGTAATTTTTCAGCTAAATATGCTGTTTGTTTGCCAAAATTTACTATGGAAAAATTTTCCATAAACTCTATCATATGACCATATTTTTCCTTAAATTAGTGGAAAATTTTTTCTGTCTCCACCATGAGAAAAGTTTTCCATGAAAAATATAAGGGGTTATGTGAAATTAAAAAGAGCAATTAAATAACAAAATAAAATTTTTTCATAAATTGTTTTTGATTTTCTAGCTTGAAAATAATGCCAATCAAACGATTATTTTTCATTTTTCACAAAAACTTTTTTTTCATCTATTTTTCATATTGCCAATTAAACACAACCTTAGTTCATGTGAAGAGATGAATGAAAACCCAAATAAAAGCACGTGAGAGAACTAATTAATGGGCACTAAATCATATAAAAACAAGACCGAAAAAGGTACATACACAAACTCAAGAACGTGCACAACAATCATAGTGGAGTTGAACACACCTCCATGCATGCATATACAGTGTCTTAAAAAATTAAAAAAAAAAAAAAAGTGACCCTTTGATCTCCGAACCAAACATAATTAATTAAATCTTTTATTTCCAAATCAATCCAATACAAGTTGAAGGAACAAAAACATGACATATTATCCAAAAATTTATATTAAGTTGAAAATTCAAAATAAATACAGGACCACCTACTAAAAACAAACAGTACTTTTCATGGCCAAGCTCCGTTAATAGAGGCCTCCCTTAATTAACCAAGCAGTGTGTGTGTGTTATGGTCCCCAAGTGTTAGTGGTGGAGAGACGAGAGGCCTTGAATAGGACTCAAGTGGAATTATGGTCCCCAAGTGTTCCTCTCCCACTTGAACTTTGATTTAGACTGAGAGAGAGAGAGAGAGAGAGAGAGAGAGTATTGAGATGGTTGATTAATGATGAATGGTATTTTGCGGAATAAAACCATTGATTGAGAATATTAATCCACCAACTTGGCGATAATGTCCTTTTCATAATCAACTCGAGCTTGAGATTTGGAGTATTAATTCGGATTCCGTGTTTGAATGTGATTGTGGCTGATATATTATTAATTGATTGATGTAAAAACTTTACTCCAGTTTACCTTTGTCGACCTTTTAAGTTTTTATTAAAGTTATGATTTATTCATTTTGTTAAAAAAAAAAATTTGGGATTGAATTAAACTTGTTTTTTAGAAAAAATGGTATTTTTCATGTCACGTGATATGTGTGTGTGTGTATATATTATATATGAGTTGGAATCAAATGGATTTTGATGCGAACTTGTTGGAAACTGGAAATATGAAGGTTTTGGGCCGGAAAAGGTAGGCCGATCGTTATTGGGCCAAGTCTCAATACTTGGATTTTTTCGAGGTTGGGTATGAAAAATGCATTATGAAAATATGAAAAGAATATTCTAAAAAGATCTATTTCTTATCTATATATTTATTATTTATTAAAAATAAAAAATTGTTTGAAAATTGATTTATTCCATATATTTTTTTATAATAATATTATAAATGAATTTAAAAATTATTACTAAAAATTCTATAATTTATAAGTCGGCATCTTAAAGGCCGATTCCACGCAGCGGTGGCGCGAATTAGAGAGAGAGAGAGAGAGAGAGAGAGAGAGGTCGGCAATGGAGTCGCCGTTCAAGGCTGATGTTCTCAAGGGAAAGGTTGCTCTTTTGACCGGCGGTGGCTCCGGCATAGGCTTCGAGATATCCACCCAGTTCGGCAGGCATGGTGCCGCTGTCGCAATCATGGGTCGCCGCCGCCGGGTCCTCGATGACGCCGTCGCAGATCTCCGATCTCAAGGGATTCAAGTATGCGCGCTTCTCTTTGGTTTTGATCCCTGTAGTACCTCATAATTTGCTTGAATTGCTTGTCAGTTTGTTTGATTTCATAGACCTTTTCTTTATCTATTGATTGCTTTTTAGTGTTTTTGATGTTTGAAATCCGTAAGAAAATTCGCTAGGTTGTTGGATTTGTGGATACTGATATGTAGTATTTGTTGAGTGAGTGGATTTGGTTCCTCTGTTTATGAAGGCCATTGGGATTGAGGGAGATGTGCGCAAGCAGGAGGATGCCGGTAGGGTTGTAGAGACAGTCTTTAAACATTTTGGTAGGCTTGATATTCTTGTAAATGGAGCTGCTGGAAATTTCCTTGTATCACCGGAGGATTTATCTCCCAATGGTTTTCGAACTGGTGAGCTTTCATCTTCGTTCATGCAGATAATGTAATTATCTTGCTATCCTTATGATTTTTTTTTTTACTTAATCAATATTATAGTTGCATCACAATGCATTTATGCCAAGTGTTCGTGTTATAAACCCTATGAAATAATTTGGTTTAATACTTAATCTGGTAGCATTTGTAAAGCTTTTATCAAGTAGATTATCTGAAAAGAAAAAATGATGGTTGAGCTTATAGTTTTTGGTTTTTAACCTTCAAAATCACATTTTTCTCTTTCTTATGGTCTTTTGAAAGTTGGTGGAGAATGTGGTTAATTATTAAGATTTATTTTTTAAACCTGTGTCAGTTCTGGACATTGATTCTGTCGGTACATATACGATGTGCCATGAAGCACTGAAATATCTGAAGAAAGGAGCACCAGGGAAAGAACAGTCTACAGGAGGACTAATCTTGAATATTAGTGCAACTTTGCATTATACAGCCGCCTGGTACCAAATTCATGTATCTGCAGCCAAGGTATGTGAGGGCAACTTGGTTCTGTAAGAGAATTGGTAGATTTATACTTTTAGGTTTCACTTCAACAGGCAGCAGTGGATAGCATTACGAGATCATTGGCTTTGGAGTGGGGAACTGATTATGATATTAGGGTGAATGGGATTGCACCAGGGCCAATTGAGGGAACGCCTGGTACCAGAAAACTTGTTCCAGAGGAGATGAAGAGCAAAACTCAAGAGCTCATGCCCCTATTTAAGCTGGGAGATAAGTGGAATATTGCCATGGCCGCTCTTTACCTGGCCTCTGATGCAGGTAATTGTTTTCTAAATACTTCTCTTTTATAGTCTACTGCAAACATTGTGGTTGAAAGGGTTTTATTTTTTAAATTTATTTATTTAAACCTTTTGATATATTACATGACCTATCTGATTGGTCGGTACAGATTTTCAATATAGTACTAAAACAAGCAACTGTTTTATATGCTGAGTACCCATTTTTAGTAAATCATAGATGTTGGTAACAGAACTGTCTGTGTTTTATAATAATTGATGTTTGGAATTTCTCTGAAAAAAATAATCTTGAGTTATTGCCTGAAGCTTAATTTTCTAGGTTAGCTAAATGATTCTGACTGAATGAAATGCATTCAATAGAAATAGATTCCCCAGCCCTCCCACCCCAGGATGGTTGTTGGGCATCTGCGCTCTCGAAAAGGCTTGTTTGGAATCTTGGAACATGAAGAGCTGATGATTATGTGGAATACTGATATAATGACAAAACATTTTTCTTTGATATTTATTCCTTTCTAACTTGGGATGTATAAGAAGGAGAAATTGTATACTTATATCACTTGATGCAACCTAAACTGGGATGTTATTATAAGAACTGGAAATTGTATACTTAAGCTTGGTTCCTTTTTCCCAACTGGAATCATCCAGCTACATAACATTGCCACTATTACCATCATCTTCTGAATTCTCAGTTCTCTGTTAATCCAAAGATTCAGTTATTCTGACATTAGCACATCTGTTAATTTTGTTCTGTTTTATATCATGGTTAGAGCTTCAGAAGGCTGTCTTATTGAGCTATGCTGTGCTTAGACTAGAGTTTTATAGTGCCAAATCCTCGTAAGTGTGCATGCAAAGTTAGATGGGGGTCTCATCTGATGTTCACTAAGCTGTCAGAAATTTGTAGCCATCTTTTAGCTATGTTCTTGGTTAAAGTCTTTCCAATCTCATGTTTTTACTGCTTTTTTATTTCAGTTACCATTATATCATGTGCTGATATGTACTCCCAGCATACTTCATTGGACAGTTGTCATTAGTTATTCCATCTGTGTTTTCTGAAGTTGCTATTCTTTCATCTTGAAAGTCAATTCTAATCTCGAAATATCTTACTCATAGGTAAATATGTAAATGGAACTACTGTCGTTGTGGATGGCGGGCTATGGCTGAGCCGCCCTCGACACATAGCAAAGGAGGAAGTAAAGCAACTTTCTCGTCTTGTGGAGAAGAACTCAAGAACATCTCTTACTGGCATTCCATCGAGCAAACTATGATCACCCTCAAACCCCATGATGTTGTATTCACGTCAATAACGATTACTATAATCCAACATAAAAAGACCTCGGTAATATATGGTGATAGGAATATTTTTAGCTTGCTGTTTCTCTTCTAATTATTGATCAAAATTCTTGCAAACTGGGAGATTATTCTGTTTGAACTCATCTCCACATACTTGAATTTGAATTTCATCATGATCTACATCAAATGTAATTGTCTAATTGTGCATCAATGTTCCCTGTTGTGGTTGATGAGGGTGGTTGTCAAATGTTGACAGGGTTTTGATTCTGGCAGGGATAAGATCAGCAAAAGTTAAATAAAGAGGAGAACAATGGTGCAGAAGGGGTCACCTTGAAAGGGATTTCTTGTATCCAAAAAAGGAATATGAGAAAAAAGAGAAAACAAAATCTCTGGGGGACCAAGGCTTGAAACCCTAACCCTAACCCTAGGTTTCCCTTATAAGAGAGCCATCATATGCTCTTGTTTCTCCCACACAAAAATATCATGTGAACATCTGTTTATTCCTTGTTTACCCATGCATAAAGTTTAACTTCTTCATCTAACCTTGATGATATTGGTTAATTTAACAAGCAACTTGGTTACCGTGGCACTGGAATATTAATTGAATAAAGTTTACCACAGATAGTGGAAAGTGATCTTGTGCAAACAAGGTGAAGCATTTTAATATTAACATCTGGTATTTCAAAGTTCTAACACCAATCTAGGTATAGTTTCTACTTGGAATAAGTAATTGATAGATTTATCCTTTCTTTGGCTAGTCTAATCTAGGTGAAAACAGCAACATCCTTAACATTAACAGTGACAAAATTACCACATTTTGATAGCTGTTTGTAGTGGGGGTTTTTGTTTTTTTTTTGTTTTTTTCAACAAACAATTAACATGCTTATCTTGAATTTTAAGAATTAACAGGTTTTCTAAAAATTTGCTTTTAATATTTTAGTTTTCCACTTTTGCTCCACTCTTTATTTAAAATATCGACAAAACACAATTTATCCTTATATATTTTCTCTCTCATTTATTATTGCCACGTTATCATGCATACTATATATATATATATATATTAGCTGTAAATGAAATATTGATTTCTACACCCAAAAATAGAGTAAGTTTAGTTCATTGTTTTTATTTTTATTCTTCTTTTAAATTCAGGAAATATGTAAATTGAAGAAATTTAATTTTTTAAAAACAAATTTAGGAAGAAAATAACAAAATTTCAAAACTAAAACTGCACTTACAGTTATAAATTATGATTTTGATTTTAATATGAATTTTGGGTGTATATAGAGTGGGATTTCTAGGGTTTAGGCTGAAGAGTGTTCAGGATATGTTCATTATGAAGAACATTGAAAAGGATGGTGAAGATAAGCAGCATGTGAACATCCAGATGACCTAAATATTTATATATCACCAAAAGTAAAAAAAAAGAAAAGAAAAGAAGAAACCCTAAAAATAAATTGAAATGCCAAAGCACAACCACCCACTCTCCATCTCTAATGAAGAATTTTGCATCCCCTATGTTGTGGTCCTTACCAAGCAATGCTCAATATTGATGGTCTCCTCTTTCCTTTTTTTCTAGGGTTTTGTTTGGCCAACCACCACTCCACCACTCTCTTCCCTTTTTTGGCAAATCATACTGTACCTCTAGCCCCTGCAGAACATTCCTTTTCTGGCAAAAACCAGGAACATATTTGTATTGTAAGGTCCACACTACACATGAAGAGGAGGTTAGCAGTCCACAACATCCTCTCTTTCATGCACTATTTGAAGGACATGCAAACAAGACATTTGAGTTTTGAGAAACTTATACCATTTCTTTGTCTCTTGGAAAATGTACCAAAAATGGAAAAGAACAATGAGATTACTTTTGTATAAGAAACCATGCATGAACTCTCTCAAACTCTGTATATTTTTTCTTTTTCCATTAATATTCATTTGTGACTTTTGAGACCATTTTGAACATGTTCATCTTCATGTTATCATACTCATCATAGAGGAGCTAATTTCTCTCTCAATCTCTGTGCAAGGTGTGTGATTCATTTCTCTTTTGTCTTAATTTGTCTTTGTCTTTCTCTTTCTCTCATTATTTTTTTTTTTCTTCTCTCTTTACTTCATGGATGTTTTGGATTTGGATAACTTTGATGAAAATTTTTTCTACTTATGATGACAGCCTCAAACTTTATTAATCCCTATATATATATATATAACCAGACCCAATTCAAGACTCTTTGCTAAATCCAAGGCCTCCATCTTAGTGTTGTTCTCTGGTGCATTAACATCTTGAACTTGGAAATTCAGCTCCCCTAAAAAAAGTTCAGTTTCCATTTCTTCACTAGAATGGGTCGAGGGAAGATCGAGATCAAGAGGATTGAGAATACGACTAACCGGCAAGTCACCTTCTCGAAAAGGCGGCAAGGACTTCTCAAGAAGGCTCATGAGCTTGCTGTACTCTGTGATGCACAGCTTGGTCTTGTTATTTTCTCACACTCTGGGAAGTTGTTTGAATACTGCAGTCCTTCTTCAAGGTATGTATTAAATTTTTTTTTAAATTAAATCTTAGATGTTTTATTTTATAATTCAACTCTGACTTCAAAAAGGTATCTGTATGTTCAAAGATGAATTGAGCTTTTCTGCGGATGATGTTTCCTTTATTGCATGACAAGCCTTTTCTAATGATCAGTGCCACTGCATGGTCTTTATTTCTGACTGGTTAATCATATTGGACTTTAATGCATGATCACAAGCCTTGATGTCTTTTCTCATGTTGTTCATATTTCCTTCTTGCATGCCCTCTTAAAAATTAACAAATGTTATTGATGCTTAATTATTGAATATTATAAATATATATTTAGTATTTCGCACTGTAAGGAATGATCTGAAGATGATATTTCATATTTAACTTTCAGTAATGTCTCAAGAAAATTGAAATAATTTGAGTTAAAAGAGATTGATGTTTGATCTTCAAGTATAGAAGTGAGAAAGCTGGATAACTTGATGAATTAATTAACACTTGAAGGAATTTATAACATCTCAATTTACACCATATATACATTTGATAAGTTTATTGTGGTATTCAAGTAACAAAATATTGATATGGTGACGACGACGACGATGATGACATTTCATGCTTTTTACTGAGTTTTCTTGGGTAGTGAAACGATGGGCAATGTCTCAAGACCATTAAATCTTCTTTGTTTTGTTACTACTATGATCACAACAATCTAAAGACAATATTTAACTTCATAAATTTTCACATTCCAAGATCAATTTTTGTTCCTCTAGTATATTTATAAACATGCAATCCAACAATTAATTAACTCTTGTATGAAAATTTAGCATCTATATTTCTAATATACACTTTCTTTCTGCTGAATTTTCTTTGCTAATGAAGTGATCATGTGGTCAATATTTCAAGAAAACTAACACAACATTGGCATTAAATAATCTTCTGTCTATTGTTCAGTACTCCTTTTTTTTTTCTTCTTGTTGTTGTTGTCATTCCAGCATGCGACAGATCATCGATCGGTATCAGAAAGCAACCAATATACGCATCGAGGAAGCCGGTAGCCAGCATGTACAGTATTCACCCCTTTCCGACCTACAAAATGAACATAGCTAGACATGATTCACTTATTTGAGTTCTTGAATGATCTTTTATTTATTCCTCTCTAGCAAATTCTCTGTGAGATTTCAAAGCTTAGGAATGAGAATGACAAGCTTCAGGCCGGCATGAGACAATACATGGGAGAAGACTTGAATGCTCTATCGGCACATGATCTTGATCAACTTGAAGAACAGTTAGAGTATTCTGTTAACAAAGTTCGAACAAGAAAGGTGCATTGTTATTATTATTATTATTATTATTTGAAAAAGAAAGGTATTTGCTTTGGAATCATATAAATTTTGATCTCAATTGCACGAATCCTGATCTCTTGTACAATCTCGGGCAGCACCAGTTGCTGCATCAACAGCTAGAAAACCTGCGCAGAAAGGTAAGTAATTCATTAAACATCAAACAATAAAAACTTCAAATGATTTCTCATTTATATAGCATCTCTTGTTTTATTTTATTTTTTATTTTTTATTTATGAAACAGGAACACTTACTGGAAGATCAAAACAGCCATTTATATCATGCTGTAAATAACAAATCTCTTAATTTTCAATTCAACATTGCATGCATGCATGCAAAAGAAATCCATATTTGCTCACTTATCTTTGGCTATAAAATGTCAGCTTGTAGAACAGCAAGCAGCAATGGAGCACCAAACTCAGCAGGCGGCCGCTGCCGCCGCGGCGGAGCAGAAAGTATCTGAGATTCCGGTCCTCGAGTTCCCTCATTTTTACCAAGACGAAGCATCTAGGACTTTCTTGCAGCTCTCTCCTCAGCTCCATCCTTTTCGTCTTCAGCCAACTCAGCCCAACCTTCAGGACACAAGCTTTGTTGGCCATGGCCTTCAGCTCTGGTAACATATATATATATATATGTAACTTTCTATTTTATTTCTATCCTGAATTGGAAATTATGAGGGATTGATTGTATTTATGTATATTATTGCAGAGCTTCAATGGATGGATGTGGAGTTTATCTGACAGCAGGCACAATATCAAATTGTCATTGCTTCTCTGGAAGACTTTCTTTGTGTTTTTTCTATCCGCATGAACTCTGTGTTCATATTTTATGTTGTGAGACCTGTGTTTTCTTGTGGTTTTGAGGTTTATGCACTCTGGAATAATCAGTTAATATATATATATAAGTTTGTGACTTGTGTGGTTTTGTTATATCAGCAAAAAGATAATTAATGTAAGAAATAAATTTTTATTCGGTGATTGATGTATTTATATGGGTATGTTTTGTTTTATAAGTAAAATTGTAATGCATTGGGTCTGTTCTGGGCTTGGGCCTACGTTGCTCCGGCCCATCAACAGTGGGGACGACTTCCCAGAAGTCCCTCTGAGAAAGGGGAAGTCTGGAACTCCAGTTACGGCAACTTGGAAGAGCATAACTTTGTCTTCTCTACCTGTCTGTACTTTTTGGACTCTCTTTGTGTTGCTATTCTTCAATGTTCGTCTCTTTGCCCTGGTTTTCAGTGTCTGCTTGGATGCTGTGAACTAGGGGAGGAGTACTGAGAGGAGCCATGGTCAGACGCCATGGATGCGAGCTCCCTGTCAATGTTTTCCTGGTGAATTTTCTCTTTTCTTCTATCCTCTTGTCTCTTCTGTCTGTTTTTTATGAATGCCTGCTTTCGGTTGCTTTGATTTTGAGTCTGGTGTTGATCTTCGTGGGCTTCAGTGAGAATCCTCTCTTTATAAACGAAAAAGGTTGGATTTTTCATTGCAGGTGGTCTCATCTTTATCAGCATTTTAACTAGTCTTGGGCTGTATGAATCTTCACTTGTTTTGTTTCGGTTTTAGTGGTGGAAGTGTGTGAAGGTTGGTGAATCATGCTGTTGATTGAAAGCTCTGAACTTTTTTGGGTTATGCTTCAAAAAATTTGGCAGCATAGAAGGATACTGCCTTTAATTTGAGTTTCTTTTTGCTTGTTTTGTTTCCTGAATGAGCTCTTCTGGAGGATTTTGTTGATTAGGCTGTTGATTGTTTTTTCTTTTATTGGCAATTTCTTTATGTTCATGGTTGCTCTTTTTGTGAGCTTGATGTGAAGCAGCTCTGAGATGTTTGCCTGCGTCTTCAAAGTTGGCCACCGAGGATAGTCACTGTTCTGCTGTGTTCTTTCTGCATTTAGCCAACTGTATGATTTAAAAACAAATGCTTATAATGAAGTTATTTTCTCTTCTATTTTGTTATCTTGTAGGTTGTTGCTATCACCATTTTCTTTCTGCTAATTATTGCATTCTACACCTTCTTTGCACCATTTCTGGGAATTTTTTTTTTGAATATGCTGCAATCTCCGCTTAAACTCCTGTGGTATGCATGTTTCCCTTATCTGGAGACATCTCTTGACTATGCGCATGCAAAGATTATGATCTTTTATTTCTTCTCACTTGGGACCTTAATTATTGTTTATGCCATCTCAGGCAATCACAGTGTTTGTCCTGTATGTACATTGTATACGTATCAATCCTGCTGATCCTGGAATCATGGGCAAATTTGAAGATGTGCTTGATGATATATCTAATGTTAACTGTACTCTAGATTTGCAAAAGTTGAATCACTCTGAAGATTTCAATAATGTTAGAGGTGGAATGCTTTCTTCTCCATCATCAACGTCCAGTCATTCTCTGGATGATTCTTGTAAAAGAGTGTCGGTTGGAGATGATAGGAAGATGTATCTTCCAGTTACACATCAAAGAAAAAGCTCTTCAACTTGCTGCAACCTTGGAGGACTTGTCTGTTTATTTTTTGCCAAAGATGATTGCCGCAAAGATGAAGCTAGTGAGCAAAATGATGATGCAGAAGATGCTTTATTCTGTACTTTGTGCAATGCAGAGGTAGAGCTTCATGACCAATACAGTTATTTTTACCTGTTTTGCTAATAGGCTCACATTATCCTTTTGTTGGTGCGTAAATTCAGTAAACATTGCAAAAGCTGTGATAAATGTGTGGATGGATTTGATCACCATTGTCGGGTAACATGATCTATCAACATTATTGCTTTTTCCTAATTATCAGCTTCTAAGAGTGAGAATTTAATATTGGAATAACTTTCACTTTGATTCCTATTGCTCTGGCAGTGGCTGAACAATTGTGTTGGCAGAAAAAATTATTTCACATTTATCTCTTATGGTAACAGGCCTTGTTTGGGTATGTCATAAATCAAACCTGGAGATTCCTCGCGCCTCTTAAATTTCTTGTTTCTGACATGGGCATGTTCTTTCTCTTTGTCAGCTTTTGATCGAATTTGGACTTGGTATCGCTGTCCTTGTGCTCTGTTTTGTAAATAAAACAAACACAGAGTAAAGCATCACTGAAAAGCTTGGAAATGGTTTCTCTCATGCTCCATTTGTAACAATTGTGGTGTGTATATGTTAAATTGCATTATTTGACAGCCTTTGATTACTTTCATCCATGTATTTGGTTAAGATTTTATCTATACATACAAGAGAAACCTTATGGTTTGCTTTTTATATTTTCACGCTATATGTACTGCAACGTCATTACTGGCTTGTGCACCTCTGGGTGAGCTTCTATTTTTCCACATGATTTTGATTGGAAAGGTTAGGCTCTACATTATATTGATTTATCGAATAAGCTGTATTCAATTGCTCACTATTTGCTATTTTCTGCGCTTTCCATGTGGCATCACAACTTATGAGTATGTAGTCGCAATGAGGGCTATGAGTGAGGCAGCACCTTCTATCTTAGATGATGAATTTCAAGAGGGAGCTCTGTATTCTCCTAACAATTCTGCGACCACTGCCAGAAGCAGTGGAAGTTCTCTTAGTCTTCAGAATAAAGGTGTTTGGTGCACCACTCCAAGTGTGTTTGTTGACCAAGCGGTATGCCTATGCTCTCCGTTGATGTATGTCTCTCTTCATCTTCTTCTGTATTGTGTAATTTATTAAAAATGAATATAACAGGATGAAATCATCCTGCCTTTGGAACCTGGAATGATAACCCTCAACAATTGATCCAGATTCAGCTGTGAATGCAGAAAACAGAAACTAGTCTAAGAAAGCGGTTAAAATAAGTGCTTGGAAGCTCGCTAAGTTAGACTCTAATGAAGCAATGCAAGCAGCTGCCAAAGCCAGGGCATCCTCTTCTGTTCTTTGGCCTGTAGAAGCTCGTTGCACACCTGTTGCTGATTGCTGTGTCAATGTCAATGATAGCATTAGAAGCAGTACAAGTATGGATCATAAAACATCCAAAGAAATGAAGCCCAAGAAGAAACCATCCCCTCTGGCAAGCAAAGAGGATTTTGAAAGCGTCACATCTACTGCAAGTTGCCTCAGCAGCCCAATCCACATCCATGAGCCGGTTGCCCTTAACCTCGAGCTTAGCAGGGATGGAAGAATACCCTTTGTTGTTTGGGACCAAGAAGCAGGCCGGTACATTTCATCGATTTTAGCATGTTCTAGAGCTGAGACTTCAATGCAGGGCCCTGCTAGAAATTCTCATGTTTCATCATTCAAAAATCCTTCAGAAGAGACAAGTAATCATGGAAGAAGGCTAAATGTTCCCAGCTCTTCAGTGGCTGCTCCTGTGTTGCAACCAGGTAGATATCTGTACACTGAACAGTCTATATTGTTTGGAGGACCTATTTTGAATGTTCTTCCAGGTGATGATACTCGCCGAAATGATGGTCATTCCAGGCTGACCAGAAATCAAAATGGTAATGCCAGTGTTCCATACCAGCAGCGCAGAAAGCATTTTTGATTAAAATGTTCATGAAGAGAGTGGAGTACTACTCTAGCTCAAAAAACTGTCAGTTTGGTCTGTTAATTGTTGTTATTATTTTTTGAATATTCTTCATTGTATTAGAACCAAACTGGTGACAATAGCTCTGAATGTTTTAGTTTCATCTTTTTTGTGCTTAATAAATAAGCATGATTGGAGTTAAAAAAATAGAAGCTGTTGGATTTTATCTAATACTGGATGGGTAACACTCAGCTGAAATGGCATTGTGGAAGGTATGATAGCATAACATGTGAATTTTGAGAGAGAATTCAATGGACAAGACATCAAAACAAGCATCACATTCAGCGCAGTGTTACTAAATTTCTATACATGGTTGTAATTGGTCATGACTGAGGAATCAAATAACTGTAGTTTTAAGATTCAAAGAAAATACAGAAAGAGATCAAGCATGATTTCACAGAATAGAAACTTACCCCCAGGACAACTCAGCTGACAGAAGAATTTTGGCATGCATTTTTTACATGTCTAATCACCAAACCTTACAAACTTTTAACTCATATGATACATATAACTCACCTCCGAAGGTAGATAAGTTCAAAGTCAAAGACATTATTGATATTTTACAATGACAACTCTTTACATAAATTCTGCCTGGAGGAACTCAATTTATATTGTGAAGGCACAGTGAAGAAAAATGGTGGAAGGAAGCAAAGAAACTGCAGAATTTCACTAGGCCATCATCCCCTGACAATAAAATTCTACCATTTCAAGATTATGCCATGATCACCAGAAAGGGTGAAACATATGTTACAGTATGTTGACCAATCAAGTTGTGTGCATCAGTAGAACAAATTGCATGAGTAATCGAAAAATTGGACTAACAAGTCATCATTCTGGTGGTCCAGCTGGGAACTGCCCCCAGCAAATGGTTGGATGGGAATGCCGGGAACCAAGCAGCCCTGCATTAAATTAATAAAATAATTCAGTTTGTGGCATTGGCAACTATAAAAGAAGGCAATGAAACCTTAATTTTAGTGTCGGCTATAGATGGATAACACAGCAAAAAAGAGATGTCCAATGGAATGAAAAGACATGACTTGCACTTCAATAATCAGATATCAAAATGTTGGAAACATTGGAGAATTTGAGGAAAACTTTATTCTTCAAAAAAAGATGCATACCATCTGTGGGACACGGTATAAGGTTTGCTTGATTTGTTTTATCATGGTGCAAATTTCCCATGACCACACAATCAACTGTATTTTGATCATATGGGGCAGGAGGGAGGGAAGGCATCTCCATATGTCTTGCTTGCATGGTCTGTTCTACTTGTTCCATAAGCATTTCTAACTGGCCTTCGACATATGAATGTGATTCCAAGGCTTTTGCCGCCCTTGCAGCTGCTATACTGAAAACGCGGCATAAATAGCTAAATCGCTTTGCAACAGAAGATTGATGGTCATCATCTATTAAAACACCATAACTACCGCTCAGAACCTTAGCATCCTTCCTCCACCTCTTCAGAATGTACTGTGGTGGGAGATCTTTTATATTCCTGAAATCAAGTACCTTCAATACATGTCTACACTGAATCCCAATACACTCAAATTTTTTACAACTGCAACAGAAACTTCCGTCTACTGAATCAAATCTAACAATGTGGTCCTTGGAATTATCAACTGTGACCTTATATTCAGAGGCTGTCCCAACCTCCCCACAACTGTACAACATACAATCCATATACATTTCAAACTCCCTCTCAAACATTTTGTATGCGGCTGGTGTGTATGCATTAGCAGCCTGCCTCAATATCCGCATGGATGGTATTTTTCGAGCATTCTGACCAGCAATGATATCAGCCTGCGTTTCTGCAAATCTTCGTTCATCAAGTATTCTCTCATAATGCTCAAAGAAGCTAAGCAGTTCCATCTCTGGGCTCAAGTGCTTCTTTAGCTCACTATTCAAAGTATCCTTTTGCTGGGCACTTTTCATATCGGCATAGAATGTATCTCGCCTATAGACTAACGCCCATTTTTCCCTATCTGCAAATAACCTAGATAACCATTGATTATCTTTAAGATCATACTTCTCCAACATTGTGTGCCAAGCTGATAAAAACTCATCTTCATCTTCATACTCAAAGAAACACCTACTAATATCATAAGCTAGAGTTTTTGAACCATGGAAAGCTTGACTTAGTTGCTCTGCAGTATGAAGGTATATATGCCACACACAAAACCGATGAGCTGTACCTGGCCAAACTGCAGTAACTGCATCACTTATTGCTCCACACCTGTCAGTCAAGACAGTCTTGGGTTGTCTTCCACACATAGCAGTTTTGAAAGTCTCAAACAACCACCTGAAAGAACCAAAGCTTTCATCATAGAGCAATGCAGAACCAAAGATAATGCTTTGCTTGTGATGATTCAGACCAATGAATAAGGCAAACGGCCTACCACAACCATTTATTTTGTAGGTTGTGTCAAGACACACCACGTCACCAAAGTAGTTGAAGTCCATTCTAGACTTGGCATCGGCCCAGAAAAAGTTCATCATGGTATCATCCTCGTCTGCCATGACAGCATAGAAGAATGATGGATTATCATTTTGCATTTTTTGCAGATACTCCAGTGTGGCTCCTGCATCTCCTCTTTGCACAGCCTTCAAACGCTTGGATCGTAGATTTTTGTTATCTGCATCATGATATTCAATATTTTCACACCCTCGGCTCAATTTAGCAGGAATTTTTTCAGTAGATGTATGAGTCTTCACTGAATCGACTGCTAAATCTGTTTCTTCATTCTTACCATCAATTTCCACACTGGTTGATGCCACCATGTTGTTAGATAAAGGGCTTGAAAGCTGATGGTTATGGTACGTAACAAATTCAGACACATGATATTTACCACTAGGCTCAATCCTGATAACCATACAAGCAGGGCAACCAGTTCTTGTTTCTGGCCGTGGCTTCTTCACCCTCTTTGCCCCTTTTTTCTTTTCACGAAAACCTTCCCTTGAACATACAAACATCCTTCTTGTAATAACATTCTCAGCACTAACTGTCATACTTGCTCTCCGGACAGCGAATCCCATTTTTCCAGCATACATGCTATAAAACTCATAGGCCTCATCTTCAGTCTCAAATTCCGGAGTCCTGACAGTCTCATCCACCAAATCAGCTCTCGCGAGTCGAGCCTTTCGTCTCATCTTCTTTGCCCTCAGCATATGAATCGTTGTTTGTGTGGCAAGCTGATGGTTATGGCTAGGCAAAAAGTCAGTGACACGGTATTTGCCATTAGGAGTTAGTCTGATGGTCAAGGATGCTTGACAACCAATTCTTGTCTCTGGTCGAGGGGACTTCACCTCCTTGGACCCTTTCTTCTTCTCACGAAACCCTTCTCTGGAGCACACAAAAGTCCTTCGAGTAACAATATTCTTTGAGGTAGTCCACAGAGTAGATCTTCGGACAAAAAACCCGACTTTCTCAGCATATGCGCTGTAGAATTCATATGCATCATTTTCACTATCAAAGAGCATGTCAACTCTAGGGAGCCATTTAACAATTTCATTATCCATAGTGCGACCATCAGTTTGCGTTGCCTCCGTCATCGTTCTCTGTCCAACAAGCACATAATCAGGAACAAATAATACAACAATAATAAACAGTTAAGTTCAAAAAGGAAGAGACAATACAAACGTTAAAATGAGGAATAGACACAGTGAAAAGAAAAGGAACTTCTTTCTATGTGTTATCTCTCCTTTGCTTATCCATCTTTCTTCATTCAAACAAACACAATGAATACTTCTTTTCCTCTCTTCTTTTCTTCTTCTCTAATTTCCATCAACTCAGACACATCCAAAGAGTTGATAACATGTTCTGGTTTTCAATGAAGGTGATATATTCTAAACACAGTGTAAATGATGTGGCTTCTCACTATGGTTGAATTCCATTAGTCATATGTAGTGGCAAAGACGCCTCCATACCCAACGAAAAGGGGCTGTTTTCACTTTTCATCCCTCCCCGTATGCGAACTTTGATCCAGTGGGAGTTTCTCTCCCTAAAAACAGAAGAAAAATATACGCCTATCACAACAATCACCAACGAATTTCCAAGTTTACAACTTTTTGCTTCACAAGCTATGAATCATAGCAATGATCCCATTTCGACAATTAGGGTTTTCATATAAACATCAATTTCCACCGAAACATCCATAATTCTCCATGAATCTTACACAAACATGATACAATTGATGCACAAAAAAAAAGAAAGAAAAATTCAAAATCAACATTACAAACAAACAAAAACAAATCTTTTACCGTTTATCATCTAGAAAAGGGAAAGTAAGGGGAAACCCAGCCACACACCTCTTTCCCAAGATCAAGCAAGATTTGGTAGGGACAAAGGAGAGAAGGGAAATCGAGACGAAAATCCAAGGTTCGCTCCGATCTTGGAACCCGGCGGCCGCCACGGCGGAGTCTGGAGATGGGGATTCGCTAGTCCAGGAGAGCTACGAAACAGCGAAGCCCAGCGCGTCCGCGTGCCTCTCTCTCGCTGTGGGATCGCTTCTGCAGCCAAGCCCGCGGACAGTATTCCTAACGAATCACAATTTGACACCTCATCATATATATATATATATATATATATATATAATATCAGTCTTATTTGCACCTAACTACCAAAATAAACTTAATTTATTTAAGAGGCCCTTGTGCTTCCTTGTTTAACTTGATTTCCCTTTTTTTAAAACTTCGACTCCTTTGCGCGCTCCTCTCTCTCTCTCTCTCTCTCATGTTCTTCATTGTCTGGTTATCGGCACCGGCGGTGAGGTGCGGAATCTTCATGTAGATTAGGCAGTGGTTCATTCTTTTTTTAGTAGCGTGGATTAAAAAAGTTTTAAGACAAAAGAAAAAACTCTTGTTTGATTGTTATATTGGAGGTTGATTTACTTTTATGAGTGTTATCTTCTAGTTCAGTGATTTGAAGGGAGAAAAGAAAGCTTTTTCTGTTTGATTTTGATTGAGGGTTTTGGAATGTTTCTTGAAATTTTTTTCCCGTTGGTTCCGTATTATTTATACAATCATCAGATTGAAAGATATTAAAGAGAAGGAATGTAAATCTCTGTTTAACATTTTTACTGTTGTTAGGTTTTAGTGAGTTTTCAGGGAAGAAAAGTTTTTTGTTCATTTCGCTCCATTAGTCTTGTCATCATATTGAAATATTTTTAGAAAAGAAGGCGTTTTCTCTTTGTTATTTTATTAGTATTTTGGAGTATTTTCTGAAAAAACCTTTTTCCTTGTTATGCCAACTGTTTTTTTTTAATAGGTGAACTATATCATTTGTATAAATTCATTTTGAAAAATCGATTTGGTAAATGTAATTGATATAAATAGTGTTACTTTTTGCAAGAAGTAGATAAGCATGTGATTCCTCTCAGCTTTCTAAAAAGGAGTTGTTTTCCTATGAATTTTAATCTTACTTGTGTTTATCAAGCTTACAGGGAGAAAAAATCTCTGTTTTATTTGTTTTAATTGTACAAAACCAAGGTAGAATGCTTATAATCCAAGGGGGCGTTGCGGAGACTCCTTAATTCCACCTCCACGGCTTGGCTATGACTATTCCAAGGCAATAATGGAAGGGCGTGTTGTTATTTTTAATGTCATATGATGTGGACATAGTGGCTTGTGCTTGATGACGATGCACTGACTCATGCCCCAACAAAGAAATGCCTCCAAACTAGCAGAACCGCTTCTCGCTTTTCGCACTTGACATTTGCCGCTCTATTGCTTTGTTGCTCTTCTTCACAACGGAAGAAGATGGCGTATCGTCTACTTCGATCAAAGGTCCCTGCTATATATCCGCTCTTCTTATCATGCTCTGAAGTTCAACTTTTTTATACACACGCACACACACATATATATATGAGCTTGATCTCTATGTTTTGCTTTGCAAATAATATAGATGACTTGATGAATATGTAGCACTATCCAATCTGGGGTTTTTTTGGCTTTTCTTCATCTTCTGTGCAAATTCTATAGACGAACTTGTGAAATTTTATGGTATCAAGTCTGGATTTGTAACATTGAATGGTTATCTTATTATCCATACTGTGATCTTTCTTGTGCCAACCCACCTCTTGGACGGAGTTGATCCCTCTCAGAGCTTGTATCTTTCTTGTATTTGTTGAATTTGATGTTCGTGCATCTCATGTCATACTTCCTAAGATCTATTAGGTTTATGGTCGTCTTAACATTTAAAGGATATGTGAATTGTTGCTTTTGTACCTTTTTTGTATGTGATTGTTTGGTGCTGTTGATGATTCTGTTACAGGCTGGCTTGTTCTCGAGGCATGCAGCTACTTCGGGGAAGTGTCAGGTTTGTTCTCCTTGGGGCTGCACATCATTTTACCAGTTAAGCGGTTCGGTGTCATCCTTGCAAAATGAATCAAGAGAAGAGAAAGGGTATGGGATTTTAGCACTGTTCAGTTGCTCACGTCATGGTGTTGCATTGTGCGGATATCTTTTAGTGCTTGATGGATGATGATTCTAGTGGTTATATTAAAACATGGCCACTTAAGCTTGCAAATTTCTCCTGGAATGGTTGTGAACTCACTACTTGATCTCCATAGGTACAAGGGCCATGGCATGTTGGCACCATTCACAGCTGGATGGCAGAGCACAGACCTGCATCCTGTTGTCATTGAGAGATCAGAGGTATACTTTATCAGTGTGTCATGTTTTGAACTTCTAATTAAGAATTTTTTTATTAATCAAGATCGAAAAACCCTGCCTTTTTTATTGTCTTCTATTTTGGGGTCTTACTATTTTGGTTGAAATTATGCCTGAACGATTTGATTAGAATGTGAGATTTTTATATATTTTCTGATGTTTAACTGACCATCTGCATTATGATGTTTGATAGAACTGCTTCCTGTTGAGAGAAAGCAAAATCACCCTATTAAAAAAATTCCTGAAAATCTCAATTAATGGCATAGGTTATTCTCTTGTAGACCTTGCTTACTACCTGATCTCAGGGCTAGTATGTGCTAGATTTAGTTGACTAACAAGGTCATCCAACTCTAGGCCTCCATATGGTACTGCATTGTCCTGGGGATTTTATTTGATATATTTTTTATAGCATTTTGGTAATTTGTGCAGGGCTCATATGTTTATGATATGAATGGGAAGAAATATCTCGATGCCCTTGCTGGATTATGGTGCACAGCTTTAGGTACCCAACAAGTTGCTCTTAAAGTAGATATTAGTAGAATTTGTAAAGTTTCTCTTGCTGTAGACAATTTTTCCCTTTCTATGTTATTTAATAGAATGGGTTATTATCTTCATTTGGTATAAATGTTGTGGTTGTGGTTGTTGGTACTTGCTTTTGATGCTAAAGCTTTTCTCACCTTCTTAATAAAGGACTGAAGGAGCTTATCCGACTTGAGTTTGTATTTTGTTTTTCTTCTGTCTAATGTTATTGTCCTCAATGTTATCTCATGTACAGTGACAACTTTTACCTCTTCCACCTCTTGAACTTTATTTGTCTGTTATTAACCATGCTAGAAAACCTGTTCTCATAGACATGTACTAGGAAAAGCTTTAGGAGCTTCAATGCTTTACTTAATGCCCTTATGTTCTCTTACAATTTCTGTAGGTGGAAATGAACCTCGACTTGTGGAAGCTGCAACCAAGCAATTGAATAAGTTGCCATTTTACCACTCCTTCTGGAATCGGACCACTAAGCCCTCCTTGGTATTAATATATATTTTTTTTATTTCAGCTTTATTTATTTATTTATTTATTTTTTTGACATGCTTGGGCACTGTTGTTTTGCATTTCAAAGCACTGCTACAGAGTGGGCAAAACACTCCCTCCCCAAATGAGACGTTGAGTTTTTGAGGCATTTCTATTGCCAAAAAACAAAGCTGCTCATCCATAATTTTCACAAAAGAAAAAATGTTGGCCATTGCTAGTGTTCTATATGAAATCAAAACTAATTCATAAGTTGCATAGCTAAATGACTACCCTCTGTTATGAACTGATTTCTGTTTCAGCTATTTATTTTCTTTCGCCAATATGCTATTATTTGTTGATCCTCTTGGTGCAATGGCATAATGTGATCTGCATAATAAGCCCTCAAAACAATGAGAGAAAATGACTGCTGTACTCACAGGATCTTGCGAAGGAAATTCTTAGCATGTTCACTGCAAGAAAGATGGGAAAGGTCTTTTTTACCAATGGTGGTTCTGATGCTAATGATTCTCAGGTTTGTTTCTGAAGGACCTAGATGTGTTTTTGCTTTACCATCAGTTAAAAATGTGAATTTTGTCAAATCATTCATGAAATGGTTGCAGACACTTTAATGGCTGCAAATGAGACAAATTACTATTCCTTGAGCTTAGCACTCTCAGTTTGATATGTTGGAAGCCAAAAAATGAGCTATGTATTGATAGGTAGGTTTTATCTGTGATAATAGCATACATAAGTTGTAAAACTTAGAATTCAGGCTGAATGGTCGAGTTTATGTAGCGAGAAAAATGATAGAAGAGCTTAAAATGCACTATCAAAGAGGTGGATAATTAGTAAGTTGAGTAGAAGTGCAAGAAATGAATACATGGTTGGATGAACAGAAGCTTAGGAGTTGTTTCTTCTGAAATTCTTCTATGAAATCCATTTGTTTGTATGCTAGAACATACCTACGAAAATTTGTCTGGATTTGATGTGTTATTTTGCATGCTTGTTCTGCTCAATATTTTCTCCAAGATGTGGTCTGGATATAGTTGCAATGATGTTTTCCAATGCTTAATGTGCTTTTTCTCTATGATTTCCTTTTATGCTTGACAATCTTCCCATGATTATTGTTTGGAGACAATTAATCATTAATATAGTGCTAGATTGGCTGGTTATGGATTGTAATACTTGTTCCCTTGAAGTTTAGTTTCATTGTTATATATTGATCACGAGTTTTCCCCCGTAGGTGAAATTGGTATGGTATTATAACAATGCTTTGGGCAGGCCAAATAAGAAGAAGATCATAGCGCGAACGAAATCGTAAGTATTTTATCAAATTTTTGTTAACTGAGATATCTCCTTTCTTTGATGATTAAATCCATTTTGTTTCTTCTTTTGTAACTGATAAAGTGTGTGCATTTTGGTAGGTATCATGGATCAACTCTTATAGCAGCTAGTCTTTCTGGGTGAAGTATTGTCTGTAGTTAAATTTTAATTTTTCACTGCAGAAGCATATTTTTTTTTTTTAAATCTCATTTTTTATATCAAACAGTTTTGTAGCTTATGAATCTGTTTTTTTTAACAAATTTATGAATCTTTTGCCTGCTTGTATCTTAATTCATTTTTGCAATAAATTGCTGTTTATTTTCTTCATAGTGACATCTGTCTTTTACAGTCTTCCAGCTCTGCACCAGAAATTTGATCTACCAGCACCATTTGTATTGCACACTGATTGCCCTCACTACTGGCGGTTTCATTTGCCAGGTTGTCACTTGAATCATATTTGTTCCCTTCCTGATATCACTGATCCATGTTCATAATATTTTATGAAAACTTCAGGTGAGACGGAAGAGGAGTTCGCAACCAGGTTAGCCAATAACTTGGAGAACCTTATTCTCAAAGAAGGCCCTGACACAGTATGCTAGCTTTTGCATTTTCTCCATAGCAGGCCATGAATTACTAATTACTGATCTGGTATTTAACAGCATTATATTGATAGATTGCAGCTTTCATCGCTGAACCTGTCCTTGGTGCTGGAGGTGTTATCCTTCCCCCAAAGACCTACTTTGAGAAGGTTAACTTCTATGTCCTCTAACCCTCTTTTTTTTTTTTTAAAAAAAAAAAAAAAAAAGAAAATTAACCTAGATGATTTTTCATAGTTTGCTGACTTTTTTTTTTTATGGTCTTATGTATATCTATTCCAGAAGGTTCTGCTGAAATAAAGACAGCACTAATCAAAGAATACAATCATTGCTGCTTGTTTTTATAATATGCACAATGTTCAGCAAAAATTATTTCTTAATAGTGGCAGTATTTAATTAGTTTAGGATGAAGGCTTCTTCCTAGAGGGATAAGGAACTCCTTCCTGAACGAGCCAAACCATTTTGACATTGTAATTAGTCACCCATAAAATTAGCATCGTTGACAAGTTTGTGCCCTTTGGTTTTCCTTCATTTTGAACTTCCATTGCAACTTCCTTTACTCCTCCACAGGCATCTTCAGGACATATGCATTTCCCTTAGCAATTTAATATGGTTTTCCTCTTTAATTGAACCATGGCCACTCATCTTTGAATCTGCAGATTCAAGCTGTTCTTAGAAAGTATGATATTCTATTCATTGCAGATGAGGTATGTGTAACATATTCCAGTAAATGCCATACATGAAACCTTTGGCTTCTGGACTGACAGTCACCTTGTCTATTCAAGGTCATTACTGCCTTTGGGAGGTTAGGGACAATGTTTGGATGTGACAAATACAATATCCAACCTGACCTTGTGACGGTAGCAAAGGTGAATTGATTGAAGGATCTATAATAATCAAAACTTGCTCTTTAAAATAAGTTTTTTTGATTTGCTTTTGCTGCATCTTTAGGCTCTTTCATCAGGATACATGCCAATTGGTGCGATTATGGTCAGCCCCGAAATTTCAGAAGTAGTACATTCTCAAAGTAACAAACTGGGTGCGTTTGCACAGCATGCGGTGTCTTCTAATTTTTAATCACCAATTAGTTGTTTTCTGAATGATGATTGCTAATGTAATCCGCTTATTCAACAATATGGTTTCAGGGTCATTCGCTCATGGATTCACATATTCTGGGCACCCAGTGCCTTGTGCTGTTGCTTTGGAAACGCTTAAAATTTATAAGTGAATCCACTTTTCCTTTATCATTTTGCTGTTGGTTCTTAGATCTTCACATTTCTTGCATATAGAAGCAATGGATTGAGTTTAGAATTAGTAGAATATTCTTCATTGACTTGGAAAACATTCTGTGTTTATTTGCTGAAATGTTTGTCAAATGACTCTGTTATGCCCGAAGAATATGAGTAGAATATGGATAGCTGGTCACAGATGTCTTGATGGAATTTTAACCCGTATCATTTTCTTATCATGGTCTTAGGGAAAGAAACATTGTTAAGATGGTTCAAGCAATATCTCCAAGGTTTCAGCAAGGCATCAAAAGCTTCTCCCAAAGTCCCATTATTGGCGAGGTTCCAACTACATGACTCCCAAATTTTATTTTCCCTTTTTTGTATTTCCTTAATGATTGTTATGGCCTTTATCTGATACCAATTGGAAAAAAATTTGAGAAATCCAACTTGTAACCATGTTATCCTATCCTCATGCAGATACGTGGCACTGGGTTGATACTTGGGACTGAATTTACTGATAACAAGTCACCAAATCAGCCATTCCCTTCTGAGTGGGGTAAAAATGATCATGCTTTGAGAACTTCAAATTGAAATAGATCTGGAAGTTTGAACATGGCTTAGGTATGGTGTTCTCTTAATATTGTTAGCTTTGCTTCTTTTTTCCAGGTGTTGGTTCGATATTTGGAGCAGAGTGTGAGAAGCGGGGAATGCTGGTCCGAGTTGCTGGTGACAACATTATGATGTCGCCCCCCCGTACATAATGTCCCCGGAAGAAATTGATGAAGTAAGATGATACTTTCATATATATTTATCCCACTCATCAGCCAGATGCCTGAACACTTCACTTTTTGCTTTCATATTGAGGCTTTATAATTTGTTCTTTCAGCTGATAAGCATCTATGGTGAAGCCCTTAAGAGCACGGAAAGGATGGTAGGGGAGCTCAGATCCCAGAATAAGTAGTCAGTCATTCTGTGAACATTTGCAATTAAGAAGGCCAAAGAAAATGCTAAACGCCATGACTATCTGTGTATGTCTATCAATGTTATTATTTATGGGAGTGTGGTTGTATGCACATATATGTCAGATAACAAAGAAAAATAACTTTTCATTGAAATTTTAAACAACGTAGAAGGAGCACGAGTACAATTAACAACACGAGTACAATTACAAGTGACAGGATCAAGCTGTTGAAAAGCATGTCCTGTCCAAAAAAAAAAAAAAAAAATGGAGAGCATTGTGCTCAAGATAGCTGTGTTACTCTACAGTGGAAAATTTAACTTGGAATGCACTGGCATGGATGAGCCATACTGCGTTCAAATTTGAGCATATGTTGATTGGGATATGAGGGGATGTTTCACCTTGAAAATCATAAAACTCGAGGCAGCTGTGAATCTATTTGAAGCAATCTACAACTGGTTTGTGGCTGTCTTGTTTTGTTGAGCACAGATGCATGAACAGTCAGGTTCTTCTGTTTCTCTCTTAATAAGGCGCTTGTCGCGGTTGATCATAAGTTTTATCAAAGGAACCTTCAAGGATACTTGCCGCCAAATCTCATTCACTGTTCCATTTGGATCTTCATATTCAAAATAGCGCTTGACCTGATTATATTCAAGGTTTTAGATAAATCAATCTAAAGGATACAAATGGTATGTTACAAGGTGTCACACCTTCACAGGTATAGAATCTAAAAATGAGCACAAATAAGAAGAATAGTAACAAAAATGCAACATAAGATGTTCATCCACCCAAGAAAAAAATTCTAAAAGCTAAGAAGCTTTGTATCAATCACATAAGTCACCATCTCTACCATCAATGTATTTTTGGACCCTCATCTGCATCTAATCATTCCAAAGCTCAAACAAAATACACATGATGCAATTAGAATTCAAAGTAATCTGGATACAAACAGTTAGTCAGTTTTCCAGATAACATGAGGTATGTGAAACCATTTTCATAAAATTAGCATGTTGAATATGTCATGTACCACACAACAAGGCTGCATATTTTTCCTGGTTTTCATGGAATGGTTACACAAGTTGCACTGTTGTCTACCATTAACCATTACCTTTATCATGGAATCACAATTTGTAAACATATATGAGTCACACAAGGCCATCAAGGTGGTAAATGCGATGTTATTATACAACAGAACATATCATTTATTTGATTTCAACAGCATCATCAAAAGTAATAATAACAAGAAAAAGCACTCAAGCAGCAGACCAGATAAGTAAATAAAGGAGAGAGGTGAAGGGATCCACGCACCGATTTCAGCTCCCTCTGATATTGCAAAATCCTTTCTGTGCTTAATCTTCTGAGCATTTTTGTCAAATATACTGGCTTTGTAGCTGATTCAGTATCCACAAAAATTGCAATCTTCTTATAATCTATGACATCTTCAAATGGCAACTCAATGTAATCACTCACTATCACTGGGATGCACAAGCTAACAATTGCATCAAACAGCCGGCAAGCTGAGGGAGTATCTCCAGCTGGATGTAGACAAAACTTGGACGAATGCATGCCCTGTGTTGCCATGCGTCGACTCTCCCTAGATTGTGCTCCATGTTTGATTATGACATCCTTTTCAGCCTCAAGTACCTGAAACAGAGTATCACGAATCTTTCCACCCTGCAAGAAAAAGAGATAAGCACCATATCACTTACCAAAGCACTCACAGAATCTGAAACACTCTAAGAACTGCAACACCTTTGTTCACAGCTATTATCTTGAATAAGGGGAAGGTAAGAAAAATTATGCATGGAAATGAAATCGATCATCCACAATCACAATCAGAACCAGATAGAATAGTAACCACTGGTCCTCTCATTTCCATGAGAGACTAAACTGCTCCATAGTCTACAATCCAAGCAAATGAGAATAGATACATATGCCCTTTGATTTCTCGAAGACATTTTCTAGCAATTAATGCAGTAGTATTCAATGGAAAAACGCAAAACAAATGCACAAGCGAAAAACTCCACAAATGAAGAAGCATGATATTAGTTTGAAAAATAAATTAGAAATGCAACTATAAATCAAAGAAGAACATCAGTTATTATCTTATTCATCAACCGTCTAGCAAATGTTAAGGATAAGATCAAAGAATAATTTTCCTTTTCTCATCCAAGAATGAACAACAGATAGGTAAATATGTATTTCGTTATGCAATCCCACCCCAAAACAGCAATTTTTTCATTGAGATATCATCAAAGATCAGAAAACTGAATCATGGAAATGAAAAATAAAAAGTAAAAAATAAAAATTACCTCCTTGCGATAGCGATTGCCCATGAAGAACAACAAGGAGGTTCTTTTTTTGATACCAACGTCTCCCTGATACGAATTAATCCGGTGGTCATACGGCAACACCACGTCCTTGACCAGAGAAGCCTGGTCACCACGCAACCTCCCAAAATCCGAGAGCAAGAGCACCCCATTCCTCACCCGATCGATGACCTTGGCCAGTGCATTAGGATCCTGGCAAATAAACACATGATCTCTCCCATTGTTCCTCCTCCAATACTCCTGCGCTTCCAGCCACTCCACCAGCTGCTCCTGCATCTCCTCATCACTATAACTCGCCGGTGTCGCAGGATTCGCGTTGGCGGGGCGGATGGGATTGACAATAAGACTAAGCGAAGAGAAAAACGGAACATAGAAAAGGTCTGCGAGGTTGGGATCGGAAGTGACGGACAGAGGAGAGTCAGAGCGGCGGGCAGGGTTGCGGAGGTCAGTGAGGAGGTGCCACTCAGCGGAGTGCTGATGCCCGGGGTACTTCAAAGACGAATCACCGCCGGCAGCGGAGCGAGCGAGGTGGTAGGAGCGGACAACACCGGAGGTGAAACGAGCAGGGAGATCATAGACATAGATCTTGGGACGAAGAGAAGGACCAGAAGGAAGCACAGCAGAGGAGAAGGAGGAGGCGGACGACAAGGAAGGGGAGTGGAGGAGGGCGAGGATGGAGAGGAGGAATAGGGAGCAGAAGATGAAAGGGAGAAGGAAAGGGCGGCGAGGGAGGAGGTGGGAGATGGCGGTGGCCATGGATTGGGGTTTGCAGGGGATGGGCTTCAGCTTGGAGCGGGGGTTGGAGGTGGTGGGGATGGTAGTGGCGCTGCTGTGCCTTTCGGACATGATCGAGCTTTCTCTCGATCGGAGTCGGAGATTCGTTGTTGCTCACGCAACGCTCCAAACGGGCAGAAGCGTTACCATAATAATAATAATAATAATAATAATAATAATAATAATAATAATATAACTCGATTTTGATTGATGCTCGACTCGATTAAAATGAGGATTTTTTTTGGGAAAATGATTAAAATGAGGCTTAAAAAAATATATTTTTATCTTGCAGAACAGTTGATGTTTGATTAACGGCACAATGTTTGTTAATGTTTGCCGTTTGATTTTTGCTGATAAACAATTAGAAAATTACAATACTACCCTCATGATGTGTGTGTGTGTGTTTTTTTTTTAATTAAACTTGTGAATTTTTTTATTTTTTAATATTCACCACTTAAATTTTTTTTATAAACAAAAACTATGAATTTATGATTATATTGTTAAAATTTCAAAATACGTTGACTAATTAATAGTTACAAAAAAAAAAATGTTTACTATGAGAAATCAGATTTTTCACGAATAATTTAACAAAATTATTTATTCATAAGTTTAAAACAGAAAATATTAATTCATTGTTAATTAATAAAAATTATGTTTTGTTGATATCTCAAACATTAAAGACAATTTAGTAATTCTTTATTTTAACTAAGGATTTTGTATCTTTTAATTGTATTATAACTTGCCAAAATTTATGTAGTACGGTATAAAAAGTATGAGAGTGTGCTAATATTTAATTAGCCCTTTTATAGTGTATTCCTATATTATTTACAAAACACATGGATGATTAAAAAAAACAATTATACTGTACTTCGAATATTCGCTAATCATGGAGACCCATGCACACACACACACAGATATATATATATATATAATACAAGCTCATTTTTAGCTTATATATTCTATATTCTTAACATATATATATATAGGATAAAGTTAATTTTGAAAATAAGAAAGTCCCACATCGGCTGCGTGATTGTTATACTTTTCTTTTATATATGTTATTCGAAGTCGGTCACTCGAGCGGTGAGGAATTCTGCGATAAAGCGGTCGATTCGTTTCGATCCATTAACTTCGACGGAAGAAGACAAGTTCGCATCTGAGCTCTTATTCGAAGGCATTGTCTCTTTTTTCTTTTTCTTTCTTTTTTTTTTTTTTTTTTTTTTTTTTGAATTTCACTACGTCAAAACCCTAGACTAATCCTCCGAAGCTTGGAAGCCATGGCGGAGGTCGGTGAGTCGTCTTCCTCATCGGCGATGATCACGAGAAAGCCAGTTGTAGTTAGGGTTAAGCGCAGGGCGTCACAAGAGCCCCTCGATGCATTATGTGAGTTTGCTTCGTCTCCTTTTGATTTTTTCTTTGCCTCACTATATTATGATTTCTCTTGCTGTGTTTCCTGCTGTTTTCTAGGGCTTGAGATCAATGAACGGCCGTTTAAGAAGCCTCTTTTGGACTTCGCGAGGCTCTCCATTGGAGAATCCACTGAAAAAGGTATTGATTCAAGTCATGGAAGATTATATGTTTGCAATTTTTTTGGGCAAATCACAGACATTGATAACATTCTCTTTCTATTATTTGTCATTAAGGAGCTTCAATATAGTGATTCTGTAATTGGTTTTTTAGTGGTTCAGACGAAAGTGAATATGTTTTTCATAGTTGAAGGGGTTAGCCATCAATAGCTTGTTTTCATATATCTTCAAATGCAGCCTTGGAGGAATCAAGGACAAAAAAGGTTTTAGTTCAGCATGTGGAGACTATTAGGGGCTTTGAAGGCACTAAAGATGCTCTGCTGGCTTTCCTGGAGGGGATGGTAAATTTCTTGCTCTTTCCCTTGTGTATGTATATTTTATGATACGCCCTAGTATTTGAGGAATGCTGGCTTTCCTGGAGGGGATGGTAAATTTCTTTTTCTTTCCCTTGTATATGTATATTTTATGATACGCCCTAGTATTCGAGGAAGGAATTCTGTTGCATTGTTCTTTTGTTCATAAATGAATTCTATTGTTATTTCAAGCCTGCATTTCTAATTCAAATTTGTTAATTTGCTTTTGTTAATTTGCTTTTGAATGATGTTGGAAACTTGAGTTGTAAAAACCTATGATTCTGTGACAATTGAATGAGTCGTCTAGATTTGTTTTCTTTTAGCTTCACGTGATATTCCAAACGCTTAACTTTGATTTTCTGACAGCCTCATTCCAACAGCTCTATGGAATTTGAAAGAAAGCTTGCAGATCGGAGGAACACCTTCAGACGAGATAAGGTATCACAACCATCTTAATGGTCAATTAGGATGGAAAGAACCTTCCAACATTATGGTATTTTAAAGAAACACTTCAATCAAGCTTCCTTTGGAATCAGTTTTTTGATGTGAACTCTTAAGACCTCGTTGTCCATTTGCCCCATGCCTGTTACTAAAATTCTCCTGTCTACTTGTGGCACTCAACTTTGTGCATCAATATGTTATATGCCTCTACTGCTTTCATTCTTTATCCCTTAATATTCTCAGGATGGGGAGATGAAACACAAATGTCTTGGTAAAAAATGTTGCTTGTGGTATGTGGTTGTTTGTTATTTATACTATTTTGCTGTCAAGCGATTTTTTGTTCTATTCCTTTATTGTAGGTGTGTTGTGTTTGATGCATTCAGGAGGATTTACTATATATGTTTGGCCTTCTTTTTCCTCTTTCATAATTGTCAAACTGGTTGTTTCTGAATGCTTAGTGGCAATTTGTCATCCTACAATGGCATAGTGATGGCTATGTTCAAAAGTTTGTAATTTTCTCTATTGTCTTTGTAGAAGCAAGATCGGTTGCTCCTTGAAGCCAGAGAGAGACATGAGGTATTATTGATTTACTTGTTGCCGTTATTCCTTTGCTTCTTTATGATCTGTTCATAGTCAAGGCATTCAAACCGTATCCATTTTAGTGGGCATGCATACACATTCAACATAACAATTGATGTATTTCTTTATGTAAATGTCTCTGTCGATATTTGTAAGGGCATAAATATAAATGTTTGTTGATAGAGATCTTAGATTCCTTGACATACTATGAATGGTTGAAAGGTTACATATATAGAAAGAAAAGATATGATATATGTATGTATACATACAAGTATATATGTGTAGCATATAAGTATATGTATATACATCTAATATTTGTAAAGTTTGGTTTTTGTATAGTATCTAGCCAAAAGTGCACGTTTTACGCAAATATGGAAGAGTAGAAGGGAGGGTTTGGACGGTGATGATAATTCTTTTCAAGAAATTTGCCGTTTTTATGACGTTGTTCGAGTTGATGAAGAGGACAAGCCTGGAAAGTTGCCAGAACCAAAGTAATGAGTTTCTTTTCTCTACCGTTATTGTGATTTTCGCATCTTCTTCTTGAGATTGCAAGGAGTGAGGACTTTGAGATAATTGTGATTGCAGAACTTTTTCTATTGATGATACTGCAATGCTCTATGGTTATCTTCCTTTATTGAGAGAATTCCTCCCAACTGCGGCAGAGGAGATTGAATCTGATCTCAGTTCTGTTCAAGGTAAAGAAAGTTGAGATCCTTCACTAACATTAGAATGAGAGATTATCAGTAACAAATGAGTTTTTCTAGCATATTTCCTGAGTCATAATTCAGTTTTCTGAGCAGAGAATTACGTCTATGACCTGTATGCTATGGATGACGAAGCCAATGAAAATGAGCAAGACACATTTACTGCCTACCCTTTGTAAGAATTCAACTGCTCATGTTCAATGTCACCTTTGATAAACAATATTGATTAATCTAGATCATTGTTTCTTTCTTCAGAGTTCAAGTGGACGATGAAGATGAGTATTATGGCGGCCCTCCAGAATGTGATTATGAAACTGATGATTCAAATGGTGTGTTAGTCTTTCCACACTCAACTGGTTGCTTAATACTAATTAGAAACTTAGCCACATTGCGTGATGAGATTGATTCTTCTTTTGCTTTCAACTGCAGCTGAAGACAACCCACTGAATGAGTACCCTGATGAAGAATCATCTCATGATGAAGAAAATGAAAACAAAGACCCACTCGACTACTATTCGGATACTGATTCTCAATACGAAAAGATCATTGGTTCTGATGAGGAAGATGAGGACTGGAAATGGGAATATAAACTCTGAAACTTTTGAAGTTTTCAGACTCTCATATTGATGGCTTTTAACGGTCTGTCTCTAGTGCATATTGATGTAATTGGGTTGAATTTTTTCGGTAAACTAACAGTCTTAACCTGAAAAATATATGTTTCTTTTATATCTATAAATTTTGTAGAAGGGAAATTTGCGTAAATAGCCCCAAGATGTTTGTAATTATATATGCACACGTGTAGAAATAGTGCTGTAAAATCATGAGGTTTAATGTTTTTTAAGCAATTACTGATGATTGCTGAGATATACACATGGACATCATGCAAATTTACCGGCAACACTTCACTAACCTTGGTGTAATAAAAAAATATAAACAGTTTAATACAGCAGGAGGAAGAAGAAAAGAATAGTCGCATGCGTTTGCCAATTTGTCTCATATTAGGCCTAACAAAATTTGTAAACACAAATTTTCACAATACAATTCTGAAAATAAAATCTTTTAAGCAAAATGGTACCATCGAAGTCTCGTCGACGCATATTTATTAAACTTCTTTTCTATATTAAAATGTTTTCATTTAAAAAATAAACGAATTACCTCCCGTTTGACGTGGCTCATATTGTCAGCAAGTCCGAATTAATTTAAACATTTTATAGGCCAATAAAACAGCAAGCATTCACGCAAACAACAAGCATATTAGGAACGGAAGTTTCAGGTTTATTCTTAATTATTGCTTGTAAGATCACATTTTCATTATTTGCGGTTTTGATTCTTGAAGGACAATCGCAACTACAGTAGCAATACCACCACTCCATAAAATGAGAAATGCTGAATGGAACATTCATAGCAACGAGACAAAATCATTTACAAGCATTTAGATGGCTTAGAACTTGGACAACTGCACTTCTCCCATTAACCAGGAGGCCATTTCATCTGCCTGCCGCCGAGGACGTGCAGATGAAGATGATAAACAGATTGACCTACACGCAACAAGATGTGACAGAGAGTAATTAGACGATGAAGCACTAAAGAAGGTAAATTTGGCGAATGTGCTTACATGCATCAGAACCATTGTTAATAACAACACGAAAACCATCCAAAATGCCTTCTTTCTCCGCTACTAATCTCGCTACATAAAGGAGATGACCCAAAATCTCAGTATGCCTAGGCACAGCCTAAATAGACAGGGAGACATTTGTAAGTAAATGAAATCAGATAAGTTGGCACTTCTTTGCAACTACCACAAGAATGTCAAAGGCACACAAGCTAACATGTAGAGTCAAAAGAAATTGGAGATAAAAAATGCAAAGCTTAATCAGGAAAGCCAGACAGGGAAGACATTTGAAAAGCAAGGGTAAATCAGAGACTTTCTGCAACTCTTTTGATGCAAAATAATATGCATTCAAGAGCATGAGCTACACTCAACCATATGACAAAAGCATAAAGATACGTTGCGTTAGCATCAGATAATAACTGCTGCTGTTTAGGCATCAGATGTGCGTGTGCCTTTAACAAAATTTTCAAAACATTGGGTCGTATTACATTTTTAAGGTGAAAAGGCTTTATTCAGGTTGGCAGCAATATTCACAATCCAATTTTCTAATTTATCAACAAACAATACCATGCCGCAAGAACATTTAATAGCTTTTTAATAAAAAAATGTGCAAAACAAAAACACACACACTTGTGCTTCCCTCCATTACAATAGGAGGGCATTGCTTTATAACAACATCTATACAACTATGAAGAGAACATAAAGGTAGGAACATGGAAACCATCATCTTGGAAGGATCTCTCCCACTAAAAGTTAGGGATAAAACTAAGCATAAGCTGATCAGATACTAATAGCCAAAGGAATATAATCCTAATTTACATTATGATATACCTTCTCATTCCGTTTAAACAGCCATAGTGAAAGGTAAGTGAAAAAAAGGTCCAACTTAAATTTTTTTTTCCTTCCTCAGCAATAGAAACAACTGGCATCTAGAACAGCTATCAAGGAAAAGCAAGCTCATATTTTTTTTCCTAATTCTAATTCTTAAATTTGCATCAGATGGCATAGCAACATTAGCATTCACCTATATCCACCTCTTCTTTCAAGTGAAAGTAACAAGAAAAAAATTAAAAACAAACTGAAGAGGCAGAGGACAATACCTTCCCAAGTTGTGTTAATCCATCCCTGACCTTAGGAATCACAAGAACATGGACAGGTGCTTGGGGGTTAATGTCACGGAAAGCCAACACCTTCTCATCCTCATATACAATGCTGGAAGGGATTTCTTTCGATATAATCTTATCAAATCTGGTTAAAAAAAAAAAAAAAAAGTTTTTCAAAGGCATTCTTATCTCCTAGGATCAACACAACACCAGTAAACCATAATTCAAACAAGATCTCATCTTTCAGGAAGTAGGATGTCCTACATGGTGAGACCTCCAGCATCCGCAGTGGCAGCCGCTGCTTTAGCAGAAGCCTCTTCATCTAACGATGCGGAAATGCGACATATACCTCTGCCTTGAAGAACCATCAGAAATGACAACAACTTTCATGGAGATTTTAGAATAGAAATCATTCAAACAAAGGAATAATCTAGACAAAAACTCATTTCATCTGAAACGAAATCCATTTCAAAGGAATAACAACGGATAAATTAATAAGAAAAAAAAAAAGGCATCAGCGAACCTTCTCGAACGAAGAGGAGCGGAACTTATCAGAAAAGCATTGGGGAAGGGCTTGGCAGCCGAGCAAGCACGCAGCAAGCGAGAACACCTGCGTTTGAGAAATGAGAGATCGAATCAAGAGAGATACAGAGAGACAGAGAGAGTACCGAAGAATCGCTGATGCCGTCGCCATGGCCGCCATCGGAGGAGCAGGCGAGAGCAAGCCTCATCTCTTTCTTATTCTATGGAACCGGGTAAGCTTATGCTAGACCGCAGGAACAGAAACAACAACCGAAACGCATGGAAAGGTTGTTATTTTTTATTTTCCGATGAAATGTTTTCGTAAATAATTGGCACATGACATGAGTGAGTTTATTCTTATAAATCATGTTACCCTTGCATATGGTTCTCTGATTAACATTCACCGTGTTATAGAACATCAAAAAGAAAAATCACTCAAAAGTACACATACGAGATTGAGGTTTGGAATACAAGCATTTTCTCAGCACTCACTGGTGGTGCTGGAAACCGGACTTATTAGAACCATCTACAAAACTTAGAAACTGGGAGAATACATATTATAACTCCGTCAAAACCTAGAGCAGATGAACAACATCAACAAAAAACCAAACTTCTTTGTAAAGGGGGAGGTTTCAGGCATCGTCAAGAGCAAGGACTCCAGGAAGGGGCTTGCCCTCCAATAGCTCCAAGCTAGCACCACCTCCTGTTGAAATGTGGCTCATCTTGTCGGCAAGTCCTGCCTTCTCAACCGCGGCAACAGAGTCACCGCCTCCTATGATGGTCGTAACACCTTGGCCAGTGAGTTCAGCCAACTTCTTTGCAATTGCCTGTTTCAGTATGAAAGGCTTAGTAACTAATTGTGCATAACAAAAATGGGGCAACTTGAGTTGGTGTTTACCTCTGTGCCTGCGGCAAACTTCTCAAACTCGAACACTCCCATGGGCCCGTTCCAAATGATGGTCTTGGTGGTTTCCAAGGTTTCACTGAATGTCTTGATGGAGTCAGGACCGATGTCAAGCCCCATCCAACCATCTGGGATTCCAGATGCCGGTACGACCTGCAAGAGAACTTGTGTGACTCCAGAAAAGATCCAGCACTTTCTTGAATGAATATACCAATTATTTTAAGTTTCAGCATTTACATAAAAAAAAGGTAGTGTACTAATAGTTAAATTTGGTTTCAACGACCAAGATGTGAACAAGAAAAAAAGTATGCATTTTCCACATAAACAGCAAGTTTACCGGTGATCAATAATATGGAATTGTAGTGATCATTGAATAGTGTATAAATGTACCACTGGAGACCACATGGATAATCAGATGACGCAAGAGAGGGCGGATAGACATATGGGATCTTTTCTAATCATCTAAATAATGCTTTGTAAGATGCTCCAATAAGCATCGTCAAAGATTTGTAGGTATCAGCATAAATTGGTAATTCATATCATAGTGGAAATTCAGATGCTAAATAGCTGGGCTTTTATTAACCTCCCACATCTACTATATTGACATCAGTAAAAATTCAACGCTAAGGGAACAAGCAATGTAGTCTGCATCACTCAGTCAACGAGAGCCAAGAAACAGCACGATGAACACACATAGACGCTGGCTAATAGGAACAAAATCTCAGAGAAGCAAATAGATAATTTCACAATAAGCCATTTCCATAGTCAATAACAAGAAAAGAAATAACCATGCCAGATAGATTTCGTAACATTATCTCACTTTGATTATTAGATTAAGAATTTTAAATGTGAAAGGTTCAGTATAGTGTTGATAATGAACAGACATACCTTGCTATTGGCATCAGCAGCAAATTTGTCAGCTGCAACCACATCAGTAGGCAACAAGAGTGACACTCCCTTGGTCCTTGCTTTCTCAATAAGAGCTGTGGCAAGCTCAAGCTTGTCTTCCTCCACAAGGGATGAGCCAACTGAGTATCCTTGTGCCTTGTAAAATGTGAATATCATTCCTCCACCAAGTACAAGAATATCAACCTTCTCCAACAGAGACTCAATCACTCCAATCTTGGTTGACACCTTGGAGCCACCAACAATGGCTGCAAAGGGCTTCTTGGGATTTGCAACAGCACCAACAAGATAATCAAGTTCCTGGAAACAAAAACAAAAAATTAGGTGCAAGGAAAAACAAAGTCAAGTCAACAGCCACGACCAAATGTTAACAAAGAAATTATTTTAAGGGTGACTTAACAATTGCATTCTTAATCAATTGACGTCAGTTGAACATCAAATGTGGAAGCTTGAAAATTCTACACCATAGGAAAGCATGAAGATTAATGCTATTAAATTCTTAGGAAAAGTAAAATCTTATTTCTCCCTACCTTTTGCATCAAAAAACCAGCTACAGCTGGCTTCAAGAATTTGGCTACACCCTCAGTGGATGCATGAGCCCTATGTGCGCTGCCAAAGGCATCATTAACATAGAGGTCAGCAAGAGAAGCCAGCTTCTTAGAAAACTCTGGATCATTCTTCTCTTCCTCCTTGTGGAATCTAACATTCTCAAGTAACAAAACACCTCCATCTGGCAAAGCAGCAACCATTTTCTCAACTTCTTCACCAATACAGTCATTGGCCATCTCAACCTACCCAAAATGCACAAGTGATTCAAATCAAAAACAGATATTATTACCATGAATTTGAAAGATCAAGAAAGAATGAAACATACATGAACTCCGAGAAGTTCAGAGAGCCTGGGCACAAGAGGCTTCAAGCTGTACTTTGGAGTAACGCCTTTGGGCCGTCCCTACAAAGGGCAAAGCAAAATGATGATTAAGCGCATTATTGGTCGAATTGATGAACCTCATTACCAATATAAAGAGGTAAGTAACTAACAATCAGCATACATAGACATACCCAAAAAACTGTAAAATAAGAACCAAAGAAATGTAGTGGATAAGACAACAGTTCAAAACATGGAAGTGTTTGCGTACCTCGTTTCTATCTTCACCAACATTTTTACATTTTAAAAGCACCAAATTATTTTAATAAATTTTTATTTCAGAAACAAAAGAGAAAACAAGCAAGGTAAACAACTAGCATTCTCCTCATTAACGGCAACAATTAGATGCTGCCATGGACTTGCAAGACTATCACTAACTTTGTGCTCTAAATACAATGTTACAGAGACAGCATTAAATAAGGTAAACAACAAGATGCTCTGCTGAACTACTTCAAGCATAGCATACAGTCTAAGTTTGGGCCATAGCCCACGCAAGACAAAATCAAACTGATAATTTGATAGTAGTGAGTATATGCAAACAAATAATTTAAAAAAAAAAAACAAGGAAACAAGCTGACCTGCCAAAAACAAACACCAAATAAAATAAAATCTAATGTATGTATATAATAAACCAGAAATAAATGTTAATTGATCCAAGTTCCAATAACCCATGAGTAAAGCTGAAACAAGATCAAAACATAGATGACGAAAATGAAATTAATATAATAGCTCAAATAAGAAAAAAAAAACACAAGTTCAAAGATCGTAAAGAAGATCATGGATAAAAACACCAGCAAAAGGCCATTTTCAGCAACCAGATCATCAAACAAGTGATCACAAGATCAGGAAAAAAGTCATAAAAATAAAAATAAAAAAAAGGGGGAGAAGAGGTGAGCAAAAAGTAAACCAAGTGGCTGGAAAGGATGATTCTGGCGCCATGCTCCATGAGGTACTTGATCGTCGGCACAGCGGCCCGGACCCTGGTGTCATCGGTGATGTTGAGGTTCTCATCGAGCGGGACATTGAGATCCACCCTCACAAACACCCTCTTGCTCTTCAGATCGGCGCCCTTGAGATCGCCCACGCTCTTCTTCGCCGCCATTGTAGAGCCCGGAGATCGAACAAGCCACAAACAGCGATGAGATCGGAGAAACAGAGAAAAAGAAAGAAATCGCCGATGGGGTCTTCATATATAGAGATTCGTTTATAGCGAGGCCGTTCGGGAATATTCGTGGTTGGGTGCCACCGCCCCACGCGAACTCGTTGTTTATTTATTAATTTTTATTTGCAATTTAAAATTTTAGTTTTATGAAAATTAAATATAAAAAGATTTCTTTTGCATATATAACCCCATAAATCTTGTGATTACATGCATGACTTGCGCTTTTTTGATTGGCCTTGTGAACAATAAAATGTTTAAAAAAAATAAAAAACATATATATTCTTTAAAACCAATCACATATGCTCTTAAAAAAGCAATTGAAGTTTTAAATATCTTTTTTTTTTCTTTTTTTCCTCTATCATCTTTAAAGTTTCCTCATTTTTTATTTTATGATTATTTTTTTTGCATGCGATATTTAACCCTAAATCATTTAGCTTATTTATTTTAATTTAATGAATTTTGATGAATTTTGATTTCATTCTTCATTTAGTGGGAACTTCATTTATCGTTTGGTTTATTATATGGTGCAAAAATTTATTTTTCCAAATTTAAATGAAAAGGAGTTATAATTTTAAAATTTTAACCAATTTTGTTACTCAAGAGGTGTTACATAAACAAATAGCTGAAATATGAGTGTTTTCATTA
Source organism: Dioscorea dumetorum (assembly GCA_902712375.1). NCBI lineage: Eukaryota > Viridiplantae > Streptophyta > Magnoliopsida > Dioscoreales > Dioscoreaceae > Dioscorea > Dioscorea dumetorum. Next base: position 80,050 of record CACTHL010000336.1, read on the forward strand.
AATTATGATGTATTGTGGGGATATCAATGCAAAAACGAAGGAAATTTCCAATATATTCACAATATCTATGGGCTTGAGTGTAAAATGTGGCACTGTATTTCTCTATCTTTTGGTTGCCTTCGGGCCCTTCTTTCTTCTCTCTCTCTCTCTCTCGCTCTCTCTCTCTCTCTCTCTCTCTCTTTCTATCAATGGCGTCGTCTTGCTCTTCACCTTCATGTTTCGCCCTCTCTTCGTCCCCAATTCCCAAGCGTTCCGTCAAAAGAAGGCAATGGAAGCCTATTAAAGCCCTAAAGGAATGGCGCGAGTATGAGGACGCCGTACGAGACAAGGATCTTGCTCGGGCTCTTCGGTTTTTGAAATCTATGGAAGCACTCCAGCTCCACTCTTCTCCTTCTCCTACCCTTAGTCGTCCTTCATCTGTGAATTCCGTAACTTACTCGCCGGGGTTCGCTGGATCGGAGAGGGATTGGGAGGTGCTCGACACTTGCTTGAATGCGGATGATATGAGGCTTGTTGGAAGTGCTTATGCTTTCCTCCAGGAGCGTGGATTTTTGCCCAATTTTGGCAAATGCAAGAACATTGGTATCAGTTGCTTTTTTTTTTGTTGAGGTTTTACTTTGAAATTTACTCAAAAGATGTCGACTTTTTCAGTGAACTTTTTAAACCCTTAGTGTATGTTTGGTTGGGTTCCTGCAAAATTGTGCATTTGAAGGTTTTGGTGTTGTTATGATGAATGTCAAGATTTGCACTTTCAACTCTTTAGAATGTGTTCTGATATGATCAGTTATGAGAAATGGTTTTCTACTTTTGCTTCTTTATATGTTTACCATGTAGAGGTTCATCTACCAAAGTAGTTTCGTTTGTTCCCTTGCTTTGGTTTCTCATGCAGCAATTATTATTTAGACAGACTGCTATCTTCATGCTTTGGTCGGCCATGAGCTTCTACCTCTAATGCCTGTCATGCATACGTTTAGGACAAAGAAAAACCTACTGTGTATTCCTGTCAATGTAATTTTGTTGCATGTTATCTGCTTTTAATTGGAGATTCAAATTTGCAAAATAGTTTATGTAAACTCATGTTGCTGGCATTCATCTGGAACTGTCATTTTAGTTTTTCCTTTAATCTGGAATATGTAAAACCATGTTGCTGGCATTCATATGCAACTGTTATTCTAGTTTTTCCTTTAATCTGAAATCTTTATTATATGATCTTGATTTTGTGGTATGCTTGTTTTATCCTTGAATTTTTTTTTTTTAAATATCTGCTTTAATTGCAGTGATAGATGGACCAAGAAATGTTACTCCAACTGTTTTGAAGGAATTGACTGGTTTGGAAGGTGTGGTTTTTCATGGCTTTTTATTATTTATATTTCCTGTTCTACCTTGGAGGCTTTGTATTTGTGGCTTACAATTGTAAGGCCACCGGTTTCCATAGTTTTCCTTGGCAAGGTGATTGTTATTGCTAATTTCATGGCACCATGATTATAGTCTTCACTAGTTATATCTACAAGACTTCATTCAGAAATTCTGTCCTGGTATTTGTTGTATTTCACCACTACATGATTTCCTTTCAGCATCTAAGCTGTCTCCAAAGAAGTGGGGTCTTTCTGGAAGCTCTAGAGTTGTACTGTTTGCATTCCTCGGAGGTGTATCTTTTCTGCTTTCTCAAGGAATAGACATCCGGCCTAATTTGGCAGTCATATTGGCATTAGCAACAGTAGATGCAATTTTTCTTGGTGGTAGTTGTCTTGCTCAAATTTCATGTATTTGGCCTCCATATAGAAGACGAGTGCTTGTTCATGAAGCTGGGCATCTTCTTACTGGTAACATCTCTTATCAGACTTAACAATTTCTTTTTTTATTTAGGTTTTTACTAAATTAAACTTTATTAAACAAATTCCTGACTGCATGGTTTTTACTCTGAAATAATTTCATCTTCTTGAATATGAACCTCATAGCACATGTAGAATTTTATTTAAACTAATTTTATCCTATCGTACGAATTTCCAGCATATCTAATGGGTTGCCCGATACGCGGTGTTATTTTGGATCCAATAGTGGCGATGCAGATGGGTATTCAGGGCCAGGTTATGTATTTTTCCCGCTATGCTTATGAACAGTATTGATGTGGTTTAGTGATCTGCCATGCCAGTCCATGCCTAGCACACAGGCATCAGTCCGTGCTTGTGAGTTTTGATGAATGCTTTGGCCATGACCTGTAATGTAATCTAATCACATACTATTTACTATTTGACATTTGATTATCTCACATGCCATAATAGGAAGTGAGGCAGTACATAGGGTTGAAATTACTGACAAAATAAGATAAAGGCCTTTTCCCCTTGCATTGACCAGTCATTGTTATTTCATCGGTGTGAGAGTAGCTACATATTAGCTACTGAGATTTGTGAAGTTATAAAATATATTTATTATTACAACTCTATTATATGTATCCAGCCAAGGTAATTTGGGTTAGACCTTTAAAGGCTTCATTCTGAGTTAGTGTGCAAGTAATTAACTTACCTCTTTTTTTCTTGTACAGGCTGGAACACAGTTTTGGGATGAGAAGTTGGAGAATGAACTTGCCGAGGGCCGGCTTAGTGGTACAGCTTTTGACAGGTATATTGCAATTGCTTGTATGTTCTACTTGTGCGATGGAGAAGTGGAGATATGGATCGTCTTAGACTACTGTATAAGCTTTGGTTGTTGACTAATGATATGTTCAACAATGCAATATTTAGGTACTGCATGGTACTTTTTGCTGGAATTGCAGCTGAGGCTCTTGTTTATGGAGAGGCCGAAGGTGGAGAAAACGATGAAAATTTATTCCGAAGTATATGTCTTCTTCTACAACCTCCATTATCTGTTGCAGAGGTCCATGTCTGCTCCACCCAAACACATCTCCATGAACATTGCTCATGCCCAACTAACATTTCATTCTTCTTTTTATGTTTATTATAGCAGATGTCGAACCAGGCGCGTTGGTCAGTTCTTCAGTCTTACAATCTTCTTAAATGGCATAAACAAGCACATAAAGCTGCGGTCAAAGCCTTGGAGAGGGGTCACAGCCTTAGCATTGTCATAAGGAGGATTGAAGAAGCAATGCTTTCATCTAGTTGACAATTGAAGCACCAAATCAATTACATCATTGATGTTTGAATGCAAGGATCTTTTAAAGCTTCAGTTCCTCATGCACTCTGAATTGGAGGCTAAGGTTTGAGGACATGCATAAAACTTTGGCGATGAGAATCAGTAACCCAAAGTCATCTGTCAAACTTGGGAGTCAAGCTGTTAGCAAAAGATGAGATATTGAAGTCAGACAACAAAGAAAATCCAGGCTTGCAAATTGCTTATCAAGCCCCACTTTCTTGTTTTATTGTTAAAACAATAGATTTTCAGAGGTTTTTGTACAGATGTTCATACTCAAACAGCACCAGACGGAGCGCTGTTTACATGTAAATGTACTTTATATTCAAAATGTTTGCGAACAGAGATTTTGGCATTAAGAAAGAGAAAGATGCTTATGAGCCGAAAACATTTGAATAACAAACAGAAGCAAAGCCTCCCTTGAAAGAAATTAAACAATATCCCTGAAAGAAGCACAACACTGTTTAATTGTAAAATAAAAGCCGATAATACCAGAAGGTATTTCTTATTATGCCCAAGCTTAACCAGAAAACTGGCTAAACAATTACGCAAACAATTCCCTCGATGACATCACTAAGCATAACTTTTCAATGCTTGGCATCTTCCTCTTCACAGAATTTCACATATTGCTCAGAGTCCATCAAGTTGCTCAATTCACCTGGGTTCTTCATCTGGACCTTTATAATCCATCCTTTATCATATGGACTTCCATTAACCTGAATGAAGTTATTATATGGACATTACTCATTCCAGCTGACTAGATTTAAAACCATAGAGCATGAAAAACAAAGGCCTAATCAAGAGCATGATAATAACAGAAATTCAGGGTATAAAATAAACAGAGAAACTGATGCATTCTGGTACACGACGGAGTTGTCAGCTAACTTTTCTATATAAACATTATACATATACTCACCAAACCAGGAGAACCATCGAGCTCAGTGTTAACTTCAACGACTTCCCCTGAGATGGGAGAGTTAATGTCACTAGTTGCCTTAACACTCTCAACTGCCCCAAAACATTTCCCTTGTTCAACTGCAACTCCAACAGCAGGTAATTCCACATATACAACATCACCTAAATGGTCCTGAAAATCGAAATAACATGGCAATGTTTCACTCTTGAGAAATACATGATTAGCAGCAAAGGCATTGAAGTTTATACTGCAACCACAATGAAAAGTACATACACAGAGAAGAACATTAAAAAAGACTTATGTGCTCATTGCACTATCACTACAAATCATTGATCAAAACATAATCATACTTGCGCATGGTCTGTTATTCCAATGGTGGCAGAAGTTCCATCAATCTTGGCCCATTCATGCGTGTCAGCATATTTCAGATCCTTGACAACTTCAGACAGAGAAATAGAAGTGTTATAATTAATAAATTTTGTTACTTTGAGGTAAACATGCAAAATAATGTATGAAACTTAATGGACATTAATTAAAACTACAGATGAGATAAATCACAGGATCCGCATGAATTCCATTAAAAATATAGCTCTAGAAATTATTTAAAAAGAAAATTGTCACCCAGAAACAGGACCAAAAACACATGCAATTCTGAGTGTATAGCATGTCTGAACAGTAACGTAATTCTAAATCCACAACAACTTGGACTTCATAAGCATGCCTAGAAAAACTAACAAAGAGAAAGATCAAACAAGAAATTCAACCCTACTCCTTCTGTTTCCTCAATAGCAAAAATGAAAAATCCAAAAAAAGCAAATCAGCAATCCCAGATCTAAAACACCATTACAACAAAACATAGATACTCCAAACAAGCAGCTATCCTTCCACATAAAAGTATTGCCAAAGACCAAACATCAAGAAATCACATTGAAAAGCAAACAATAAAAAGCTCAAATCTATAGCTCAAAAGAAAAAATAAAAAAAAACAAAGGATACAAACAAGAGGAAGCATTGGATCAAAAAGGAAGACAAGAAAAACTTGAATTTTTATGGAAGATCAAGAAGGAATGAGGCTTAACCGGAAGAGAAACCCCGGTGTAAGGCCGAGATCCGCAAGTAAGAGGCTGCCCTGGAAGCCCAAAGTAGCCTGGAAGCCATGATCAAAAGCTTGGCTTTTGCGCCGCTTTTCCTACGAACTCTTCTTCTCGGTCCTCGTCTTTTAATTGTGTATTTTTTGTACGAAGCCACGTCGGATCCACAAACAGAGTGAGCCCACCAAAGCACCAAACCTCAGTTGGTGAGCAAGTGGGGCTTGTAAATAGCCTAACGTATGTGGTTTTATATGTACAAAATTACAAATATGGCAGTATCTTATTTAATATATATATATATATATATCCCATGGGAGCCATAGCAAATATGGTGGTATGTGGAGCCCACTTACACGTGCGCGTTGAGGCCACCGTTCTCACGAAGGACCCAAGTGTCAATTAATCCAAAAACCATTCACCACCAATCATACTTCTTGATTAGCTCAATCACTACCAGATAATCACACCAGACTTAATCAAGACTTAGAACATTTATCTTGCTCATCTCCAATGCTATTCCAACTGTTGCCACTTCTAGTTGAAGACTTATTTGAGTTGTGGTTGATTTAATTAATATTTATTAAAATTAAAATTTTAGCTAGTGAATTTTTGATTAAACAGTATTTATCTCTTTGCAAAAAAAATATTATTGTAAAAAATTCGAATCCATGATCGGCGGTTAATTCCTAAACTATGCCCATGCTCCTCAGGATGCTCATCATTGAGCTTGTACTTATAAGAAACAAATTGTGTTTATTAACGTGGAGTATTTATTAATATTAATATTTTAAATATATATAATAATTAAATTAAATTTTAAAAAAATTGGAAGGTCGAAGAATGTGGGAAATTCACTAACCAAACACTAAACCGAGTATGACGATTGTTGCAAATTATATGTATTTTCCATTTTTGCCGTTTGATAGCTAGTGTATGAAGAGTATCAGACAGGGAGGGACAGGTGTGATGTTGTTAGTGGTAGAGCAAAGGTAATCCTGTTTGGGAATTAACAACGCATCTTATTGGTGCAATTTGCTTCTTGATAATTCTTTGGGCAATTAAAATAAGTTGTTTATTATTTAATGTTCAAAACCACTCCTTGCAACATTATTAAGTTATAATAATGTTCAAAACCACTCTCTGCACCATCCCTGTAACTAGGAAGTTGGTAGTTCATTATTAATCAATTTTAAGGTGGCTGCATATATATATATATTGATAAATAGGAAATTATTCACCAATTTTAAGCTAGTATATATATGGATAGTATATATTTTAATAAATTAAAACAAACAAAACACAATCTTTACCATAATAATTATATATGGATAGTATAGGAGGAAAACGGTTGCCCCTCTCTTATCTTGCAGACAGATTAATTTATATTTCAGACAATGTTTAGAAAAAAAATAATAAATTTAAGGCAAGCACCAACAACAACACAACATTGGGTTAAATTATAGACTTTTATAGTAAACACAAAGTGTAAACAAAGAAGGTTTTCACAAGTAATGATAGTTTTTGAGATTTTAGTAACTTATATTACAATCATGACGAGCGAAATCAAATTAATGAGGATTTGGACAAGAAAACAAAACCCAAACCCAAAAGAAGTTGTTGATACCCAAAAAAAAAAAAAAAAAAAACCAACAAAATATACATTATTATAACAACAGTAGAAACACAATGTTCCAGAATGACCAACAAGTGAAAAATAAATAAATAAAAATTAGATATTGAACAGAGTCTTGACATCCTTGTGCATTGTTCTAATAATAGTAGTAACTTGTTCAACCTGCACCTCATTGGAACAAGCAGAGAGAAGCACTTTGGCAGTTCCTCCATCTGGATAACATGCAGCATCAACCATTTCCTCAAAGATTTCCAAGCATTTCTGATACTGTTTTTTCCTAGAGTATGCACCAATTCTTGAAGTCCATGTCACAACATCAGGTTTCAAATTTTTATCAGGAATAGATTTAAAAAGCTCTTCCATTCTACTCAGATATCCTGCTTTTCCATAGATGTTAATCAGTATGTTGTAAGTACTGATATCTAATTCATATGAACCATTCTCCATTGTCCTTAAGACCTCTTCCATTTTCTCGAATTGCCCGGTTTTTCCATAAGCATTAAGCATTGAGTTCAGCATGAAAGTGTCCGGTTTGAGGCCTGACTTGTGCATCTGGTTCATTATATCTTCGCACTTTGAGATGTTGCCGGATTTTGAATAGGCTGATAGAAGTAGCATGTGAGATTTCATTGTTGGCGCCATTCCGTGCCGCTTTAGCTCTTCAAACACAGCTTCTGCATCTGTAAACAAGTGTTTTGGCTTATTAAATGCAACCAATTGAGGAACATGATTCACAAAATTAATTGTTAATTTGCTTGTTTTCAATGCTACTTACCTTCATGGAGGCCAGCTCTACCGTATGCATCGACTAAAATGTTAAACGAAGCTCTGTCTGGTTCACATCCCATATGCTGCATTAAGGAGAATATTTCTGAAGAACCATACGGAAAACCTGCACGGCTGCCACATTTCGCAAGTTGTGTCATTTATCACTTTCAGTTTGCATAACAACAATGTACCAGAGAATCACAGCGTTGATAATTAATTGCCTGTATGCTTCCATGAGTGCATTGTAAGCATAGACATCAGGTTCATAGCCAGCCTCTTGCAGTTGTTCGAAGACTTCTTCGGCCTTTTCGCAAAGTCCTTCCCTTGCGAAAGCATTAATCAGAGCAGTGTAAGTGCAAATGTTTGGCTTGCATTTTTCACTTCTCATTTCATGAAAAATTTTAAGAGCCATAAATGATTGGTTTGCCTGACAGAAAAGGTATTAATGAATCTCAAATCTCACTTTCAATGCATTGTACCAAATTAAATACGTAAGGTTTAATCACCTTCCCATATAAATTGATGATCATGGTATATGTGTCAGTAGATGGTTTGCATCTGCTGTTTTTCATCCTTTGAAATATTTCCAGAGCCTTTTGTGGTTTTCTTGCTTTCAGTAATCCGTCGATATAAGCATTGTAAACAACCACACCTGCTGAGCAACATGGATGTGATTTCTGCATGAATTCAATATTTAAAGTTGAATTGACTAACTTCACTAGATCATGAAATGAAACTCAGATAAAAGATGTTAATCTCGACTGATTTCTTTAGAGACCTGAAGAGATGCCATTCTTCTGCATTTCACTGAACACAGCCTCAGCCTTCTCCAGCAATCCAGATAGACAGTAAGCCTTCAAAAGAAGAGCATATGTATCTTCTGTTGGCACACAATGTGATTCTAAAAGTTGCAAGTAAATTGATTCTGCCTTCTTGTGCTGTGATTTCTGGCCGAATGAGTCTATGAGCAAGTTGTAGCATATTACATCGGGACGGAATGAACTTCTGTACAACATCCATTCACAGACCTGAAAGGCACTACTAAAATGTTTAACATTTAGTTGAAACTGAGATCAACTGTAAGAAAATTGTGAAAAAAATTTCAGCCCATGTGGGTTCGCAGACATGAAGCATTTATCACAGAGAAGAACATAAATGACGCTTGTATATGAATATGAAATAGAAGCGATCGTTTGTAAAACATAAAAGAAAAAAAAATGGTCAAATATATATTTGCATATAAAGAAGTTTTTTGAAGATTCTGACCGAAATTATCGGGTCCCATCGCTTGCTAAGACGGAGTTGAACAGAAACATCAATAAGATCATCCCATAAGGAGTGGCTTGGAGGGAGTGTATCAAGCAAACCACAAACTTTGTTAGCATCCACTTCCCTCATTACAAACTTCAGTATCTGCTGAGCCTCAGGACTAAGAACTGGAAATATTCCATCAACAAATCCAGACCCATATTTCCATCCCCTTCCTCTCAAAGAACCACCTACATGTAAATGGAGCAAACCAATAACAAACTGATTCATTCTTTTTTATCAATTGTCATGAAGTCTTGCAACAAAATATGATCTTTATATCTTCACCTCTCTCTTGTGTTAATATGTGCCTCTAACAGCACTGCACACAGAATGCTACTTAAGAAACCAACATGCCATTAGGATAGACACATGAACATCCAGATGTAAAGAGTGAGATAAGATACAAGTCTTAACACATTACTCAGAAATCAGCGGCACCAACACCAACACCAACACCCAACAACAAAGATTACATTAACTTTGAAATCAAGTCTTTCTTACAATTCTTTTTGATCTTAATCCACTAAAATTTTATCAATTTCTATAGAGTTTGGCAGCAAAATACACTAGATAAAACCAATTGCAGACTACACAGAGTCCTGCATCAAAAGGATAAACACATATGAACATCCAAATAGGAAGAGTATGATATCATAGCAAGTATTCACAAAAACACATATGGTGGAAACAAATTTACCCTTTTTCCTGGAAAGCTTCTTCTTATCAAAGGTCCTCCATTTCCCATGCTTGTCAAGATAAACGCTTTCCTGATTCCCTTTACCAGCATTCCCAGAAGAACACCTCGTTTTAGACAAACAACAATGCAATGCAGCCTCACTCATCAATCTACAAACCAAATGAAATGAATTAACAAACAAACTACCAAAATACAAACTAAATACCAATTTTTCCAAGAAGGGAAGCATCACATGGACATAAGAGTTGCTCTTGTTGAACAGTTGTTGATGCTGCGCTGATACAGGGAGAGCTTCACAAGTCTGCGGCAATGGCTGCTTGGAGAGTGGAGAGACTTGGATTTGGATCTCACACTTCCCGCAGAGGATTGAGAGGGAGGAGAGAATATCCAAATTATTTTGGATTTATCAGCAGAAATACCAACTGATTTTTCTCTGGGCACCAGTAAATATCTCAAAACTGCCAAATGTTTCCCGGTCCAACCGCTTCTGTTTGATCAAGTATAGTTTTTTTTTTTGTTAAAAAAATATTTTTTATAATTAATTTTATTTTTGAAAGAAATAAATTCCACAATAGAGTTAAAGTCAAAATCACCACTATTATCAATTTTAGTAAAAAATATTTTCATGATTCTCTTATTTAGTATACGAAGGGATTTATGTGGACCATAGATTCCAATTTTTTTTAAAAAAAATATTATTCTCACTCGATATGGCATCCTTATTATTTATTTTTATTATATATATATAATAAAAACCCTAGGAATTCTGTCTTCCCCTCTAAATAACTAACTCAAGTAAAGGGGAGAAGTAAAACAGGTTCGTCGGTTACTTCCTCAACTTCAATGTAAACTCCGGATATTACTTTGTGGTTTTACATAAATTCAATGCACGACATATAACGCATGGTGTATATTTATGAAAAATGTTATATATTTAGATTAAAAAAACGCTGGATATATTGATGACAAGAGGTCTTGATTTCATTATGGTGGCGTTTAGTTGAATATAATTCTAAATGCAGTGATTTCTAATTACAGTGTAACTGGAAATACTTAGATTTTAAAATTCAGTAAAGTCAAATCTAGTGTTTGGTTAGATGTATCTGAAAATACTATATTATAATATTTAATATTATTTTAATAATTTTAAGTGCATATTAATTACTTTAACTATTAAATTTAACTTCATTATAAATTTATTAAAATTTTAGTATATTTTAAAATTTTGAATTTAATTATTAACCCCACAAAAAGTGTATTTCTAAGATTTTCATCTAATTTTAATAAGTTATTTAATATTTTTAATTATTAAATAAATTATTAGAATTTATAAGTTTTTTAGTATTCATAAATGTTTAATAATATTTATTTTTTTCTTAATTTGTCACATACAGGTCACATGTGAGGGAGCAAAAAGATAAGGGATTTCGTTTTACTGCCAATTTGGACGTAAAACCAAATCACTTATTGGATGTATTTCGAGTTACATGGGTTTTTAAAATCATGTAAAACAAACACTGGATTTTCAAAAACTCAGTAACTCAAGTTATATGTAAATCTAAAATCCCTCCAAACAAACACTGCCATAGAATATGTTTGTAAGTTCAATCCATGTGTCAACCAGGTGATGATATATGGGATGGAATCATTAACTGATGCCCATGCTACTTGCTTATGTTGGTGGCATTTATAAAAAAAAAATAATAATAAATGAAAAATATATTTCATTATTTTGTTGAAAATATTATAACATCATTATTGTTCCAATTTCAACACAAATAAATACAAGTCTCAACCAAAGCACAAACCTTGCCCACTAATTCTAATCAAGTCAGTTACTTTATATAATTTTCTATCAAAGTAATTTTTTAAAATTCCTTTAAACATACGTTTTTATTTAATAATTAAATATAATTTAGGTGTTTTTATTTGTGTGAGATGGGACAAAGGCTATGTTGATTATTGCCAGGATAAAATGGATATTAATATGTTTTTTATTCATTATTATAAAAACATATATTAGTTTTTTTTAAAATGTATATATATATTTTTAATTATTCGGATCGTTATTTAATAAAACTTAATGCATGTTGGCTCTATTAGTTTGGACATTAATAATAATACAACGTCAATAAAATTTTGAAAGATAAGCAAGAAATAATTACATTCTTTGGCGGGGGTGGATCTGCAAAATAATTAGAAAATCAAACAAAATCGTCACAGGGATATTTTAGTAAATTTCTATAAAATGCGGCATGTAGCCGCTTCGCTGTTCTCATATATATACGAGCGCCTCGAAACGGCCGCCTTCTATATCTCCCTCTCCCTCTCCCTCTCCCTCTTGGTTCGGTGTAACTTGTCTCGGAAATCGAAACACTGGAGAAAAAGATGGAAAATTAGATGAATCGATCCGCGACGGAACTTCTCCGCTTGGTATTCATCTATTTTTTTCCTGTTTTTTATGTTGTTTTTCAGATATTTTGTGCTATAATCGCTGTTTTTTGGTTCAAAAAACTTATCTAGGGTTTTGATTGTTTCTTGTATAATCGGAGGGGGTGAAGACTGGTTTTGGGATAGATCTGCTATGCTTTTGTGTTTTGGTGTGTTAGGGTTTGATTCGGATCGCTATTGTTCGTATTTTTTGTGTTTCTTTGGAGGTTTTGTTTGATTTTTGTTAATGTGGTTTGTGGTTGATATAGCTTGTTTCAATGGTTGATAGTGTGGATCAATGGCTGTGTCAATGTCTTTAGTATGGATGACTTATGTTAATCGGGCATGCGTTTTCAGCCTCCATTTATCTGTTGCTTTTTTTTTTAGTATGATGTGCATGTTTTTATGAAAGGGATCAGATTAAGTCCACATGAAATTGTGGATGTTTGTTTTTATGGTGCATTTGCGACCTTCATGTTATGTGTGGTTGTTTCACAGTAAGATGGTTTGATTTATTTGATAGATGTTGTTCAACAGAGGATAGTTCATACCATTTATGCTAGAGTGGTTCTTTAGTTAAAGTCATTTGTGTTTCTTTTTCATCTTGTCTTGACCTTTTGAGGAGTAACACCTATGGAAAACTGAAGGATAATATCTTGCAACCGCTTCAGTTTACCTTTATGACGTTTATTTAGAACTTGTGTTCGAAGCTTCCCCAATGCATGCCTGTGGATCATTCACTGAAATTTATTTACTTGCAGCTGTCTTTTATTTTTTTTTATGATTCATTTTATTTCTAAACATACTTGCATACTTTACTGTGAGATTGACTTTGCTTACCTGCTGATTTATTCTGTTTTTAACTTCTTCTCCATGCTTTCATCTTTCTTTGAAATGTGCCTGTATATGTTGTAAAATAAAGGAGCACACATGCAAGTTTTGGTAACCTATGCACTATGTTAGTGACGTGTTATTGTTTGCTAAAATTTATCTGTCGTTGTTAGTTGCAAGATTTCCACCTGAGACTTGCACATGTATCCTAGATTTCTTTTAATATACCAATAGTTTTCAGGCACTTTGATCTCTTGCTCATTATAACATTTACACAAGGACCTTCATGGAGCATGATATGGAAAAGAATCCCTCTGAATGTGATTCTTTGCTCACTGGTGCAATTTTCATGTCCAACCGTGCAACAAAGAAAGAATGTCTCAAGCGTGGTGTTTTTGGTCTTCCACAATCACAAGCAAAATTTGTGAATGAACTTAAGGCTGGCATGCTACTATTTCTGTTTGAACATGAGGAAAGAAAGCTTTATGGGGTGTTTGAAGCAACTTCTGATGGCGCGATGAATGTAATTCCTAATGCATTTCGTTCATCAGGGATGCTGTTCCCTGCTCAGGTATAATTTTGTGCCTTATTTAGTCTTCTTGGCAACATGTGGTGGATAAAGGTGGTTAAATTTTCTTGTTTTAATTTTGATATACCAGAGGTAGTTAGACGTCAAAGTTATAACACGTTTGGGTTTGCATGTTGATGACTTCTTGTGCAAGTAGTCATTTTCCATATAACCCGTGTTCTTCTTTATGTCATTTACATTCAGATTATTTTCAAGAGAATTTGGGCGTGCAAACCACTATGTGAAAGTGAATTTGGTGATTGTATACGAGAGAACTATTACACACCAAACAAGTTTCACTTTGGTCTTTCATTGAAACAGGTCTTTGTCCTTTCAAGTATCAGTCTTTTATGAATCTGTGGCGTAATCAATATTCTAGCATCAATTAACTAATGAATGTGATCATGTCTGTTTCTCTGTGCTGTAGGTTATGAGGCTACTTGGGTTGTTCAGTTTAAAAAAGATTAATGTAGGGGAACCACAGAATTTGATTAGTAAATCTTGTGTTATTAAGACTAAGCCTATTGGAAAAGACACAATGCTTGATTCAGAATATAATGCAGCCGATGCTTCACATTCTTTTGGCAACGGCTCATCGTATGATCATAATCCCAGGCCAATGTGCTGTGAATATCCTTCAGCTTCAGAAGATGAAGTGGCTGTTGTTAAACATGAACATAGACTTCACCCATCAGTCCAATGTGCTTCTGATGGGGAACTTCCAAATTTTGGCCACCCAGCTACTCAAATTAACAGTGTTCTTGGTAGAAGCTTCCCTGTTAGCCAATTCCATCATCATAATTTCTATGATGTTCTTCCTGGTTCGGTGGGTAAACAATCTTCTACTACTGTAGTTGCCTCTGGTCATTCTGTTCCTCATGAGCTTTCTACTCATGCCAGATCTTCTCCAGTCATTTCAGGCCCATATTTTAGAAGCCCCTCTTCTTCGTCAAAGCAAAGGTTAGAGGATACTAACTTCCCTTACAATGATTACCCCAATTTAGATGTCTCCGGTAGGGGAAAGAGTGGTAATCTGCTGAAACCAGTTTATGAGCCCTTCTGGGATCATTTGCCTTCTGATGATTACCAGCCTCTGTATTTCTCTAATAGCCATAGCCATAGAATCCATGAAGGTCTGTCCTCCTCAGTTTATGAGCCCTCTAGATCCATTCTAGATCGGATGAGTTCATTAGATAATTCTAACTTCCAAGACCATAATAATACACCCTACCATAATAATACACCCTTTCCCGAGTGCTTTAACTCTACCACCTCTCAGAACCATGTGACAGCGCCAGGTTTGTTTGGGGCCAAAGCTGAAGAAATGTCAGGTTCGGTGCTCAGTCCGTGCAAGCTTCATGACTATCTTTTTGCAACCCAACCAGAGGATTTTTCTAGAGAGCATTGTCAAAGGCAGTTCATACCTTCTTCTGATTATATTCCTTTATCAATAGATGAAAGATTGCCTAGAAATATGGAACATCCAAGTTTATCAAGCAGCCCAATAGCAGAAACTTCAGATATGGAGTATGGTCATTCGTCATACTGTTGTGAAGATAATGATTATGAAAGAGATTACAAAAATTTAAGGCCTTTTAATCCAGCACCAGGTAACAAGTATTGTTCAAGTTATGCAAAACCTGTCAATTCAGATACCTTTAGAAAGACCAGTGTTTTTTCTCGCTTGTCCCGGAATCCATCGCAAAACAGGCAAGGCAGGTCACACCTGATAGACAACAGTGTAACACTTGATCAACTAGCCAAACTCTTGTCTCAAAGGAAAAAACAATGGAACAAGAAGAAAGGAGCTAGGCAAATATTTCAGCAGCATGATTACAAACAATTGGAGTGTGTTCTTCAGATGGAACCAAGTGACTGTGCATTTGCTGCTGAGTTGGAATCTGACAATGTGGCATCTACTGAAGAGAAAAGTAATGATGTTCCATTTTTTAATTTTAAGCGAAGGAGTGAAACCTCTAAGGTGGATCATGAAGTCAAAACTAAATGTGATAGTTCCAGCAACAAGGGAAAGCATAAAAGGAGATTGGTGAGGCCATCCTTTGATGAAGATGAGCAGCCATTTTTAAAAGAAAATAGGCATTCAAAATGGTTGTCTCAAAGGACGGCTGAGAGTGAGGTCTTGGAGATTAACAAGCAAGATAGTGGCACGCAGTTTGATAACTCATCCCTAACAACTTATGTAGAAACTAGGAATGAAATGTCATGTCATGAATCTAATCAAGGTAGCTTAGCATTTGATAAAGCAAGAAAAATTGCTTTTGAGTTAAGAGATCTCTGTGATCCTGGCAGAACTGATGAGAAGGATTTAGTCAAGTCAGACAGCACTGTGAATATACTCTCAATGGAAGCTAAGATTTCTACTCGGGCATCCACAAAGCTTAATTTGATAGAGAAAACTGGGGAGAAACTTGATATGCTTGCTGATGAGAGCTCAGTTGCGCTTGTTCACATGAAATGTAAAGCTCAGAAGACTGATGAGGTTCATGACAGGAATATGATGACATTCTCTGACTTGGGCGCAGCAAGAATATCAGTCAAAATGTATGATGAGTGTTGTAAGGAAGTGTCTGAAAATCTGGATGGCAGAGAAGAGGAACATGAATCCCATGTATCGAGTCATGGTAATTTACTCTTACAGCCTGATGCAAAACATGAAAACACTTCCAGTGATGTTGATCATAGGAATGCTGAGGGGCAGAAAGCCAAGGTAGCAGACAACATCAGTGTGGTTGTCAGTAAGGATTTTTCAATGCTTGAAGAAAAGCTTCAAGATCGTGAAAGTGATGGAGGCCCATCTGTCAGGTGAGGCCTCAAGCAAAATCTACGCAAGCAAAATTGACTTGGGAGTATTTTCTTCAGCTTGAGATGAATTCTAACCTGAACCAATCACTTCAAAGTATCATAATATGCATGAAGACTTTGCTTACATGATTGTATGTTGTTGCTGTCATTTTGTATCTAGGTGACAAAACTCTTGTGGGGAATGGTCTACAGGAGCCTGCTATTTCTAAACGCTTTTTGTTTCTTCCATGGGTTTTAGGATATAAATGCATGGTGGAAGTCTATCCTGTATTTCAGCTGAACTTCTTGGTAACTTTTTTGTAAATTCATGTTCTTATCCTGTCTCTGTACCAAATTACAGTGTTTGAACCACAACTTTTATACTCTTGGATGATTATCTGTTTTACAAAGATATTAGTCAGAGTTAGGGAGAGTTACTGTTACTGTTATGATTATGGTGTGCAATTATGATTCCTCTTCCTTCTTTTTCCCCTCTTATAACTGTGGTGTAGTGAATTATTCCATTAAACTGTGATGCTTTTAGGGAGCAGTGGCACTTGGAGCCCACTTCTAATTAGAATATAATCTTTGTTTCAATGGATTCTTCTTTCTCTTTCTCTATCCTTTCACATCTGGGCCCCCTTTTTGTGATCCCCCTCTGTAAGCGTGCATAGCCTGCACACCCTGACAGCACACTCGCACAAAATAAAATTGCATCATCTTTCCAGCTATTGAACATTTACCTACTATAGTCTATATATATATATTATTGACATAAATATAATTAAAATTAAAAAAAAGAAAGAGAACAAGAAGATGAGACACTGGCTACTATATAATGCGCACAACCTTGGTAGATTGAATTGAGGCCATTGCCGGTTGATCACTCCACTGGTGGGACTCTTATCTTCATTCTCTTTGGATGCATATATTTGTTATCTTTTTTCTATTCATTAAAACATCTGTTTTTATTAAATAGCAAATAATTATTAAATCCATTATTTCTCGAATTGAATCGAATGAAACTATTATTTTTCCTCCCTCCTTGAAAATCACTTGCCATCATATTGACAACATAATCTCACCAACTTGCACTTCTACCATGAATACGACAAAAATAGCCTTATTTGACCATCAGAAGATTGTTACACTAGAGAACAAAACATCATTTCATCTTAATTTATCACTAAAACCCATAATTAGGCTCAAATATCTCCCAATATGATCCACAAGTTTAGAAAAATCAAAAGGACAAGTCACTATGATTAAGCCTCTCCCAAAAATTCCCAATTCAAATGAGATTAAGTTTCATCCACATTTTTTCTTTTTCTTTATTCCAAAAGTGATCTCTCGCTTTTTGGTTTTCATTGAAAAATGAGAAAATGGGGGAAATGGGAAAATGAAAACGGGGAAAGGAGAAAAAGCTCCTGCCTTTTTCTTCTGGCGCATCTGGGTTTTGCTCATTGGTGTTCATTTTCCATTTTCCATTTTCCATTTTCCATTTTCCATTTTCTTCAGCTCTGCAGCCTGGCTGCTGCTGCTGCTCCTCTACAGTAAGATTCCTGCAGCCATCCACCTAGTGGCCAAGATCCCCCAAGCCCCCACCTCCTTGCAAGATTGCATCTTTAGAGTCTTCTCTCCCACTGAGAGAGGCCTTAGACCACCCTCCTTCCTTGAAGACCCCATTTTTTTTTTTTCACTTCCCCTTTCTCTTTTGCTGGTGAGCTCCTCCTCATCCTCTTCTTGTTCTATTTTTTTTCATCTTTTTTTCTTGTTGCATGTATCAAGTCATGATGGCTTTCTTTTGTGCAGATATGGTTGATTTGATTGTGTTCAGCTGAGGTCCATACAGCATTTGTTTTGCCATTCAGGTCTTCTCTTTTCTTTTCTTTCCTGTAACAGCGTTTTGGATTTTGAGTTTGTTTCTGATTGCTTCCAGAGTTTATGTTGCTGGGATCAATTGCAAGGTGCTGCCCTTTTTTTATTTTGGATTGCTTGTTTGCTGATAGTTAGCCCTGTAGTGATGTTGTTTATTTTTGCCCTCTTGCATTATTGTTGGGAAAGTGAAAAAGATTGGAACTTGGTTTTCTTTTTTTGATTTTTAGTTGGCTCTGCTGCCTCTTTCCCCTGTCTATCTGGTGAACCTGAAGATATGCTAGATTAGGGTTCACCAGAGTTTGCTTTGCGCTTTCTTGATTTTTACATAAGTTGTTTGTGCTTTAGTTTCTGGTATATGTTTTCCTTTGTTTTTTTTTTTAAATTAGATTTTTTTTTATGAAGTCATAATTAGCTTGCATTTTATCTCATCAACTAATGCATTGAGATTTAGCAGGTTAGGTTGTTCCAGGGTCTCCCTTTTATGAGTATTAATGTCAATTTTTAATCATTCTATTCTTAATGAGTATACATAAGATTGCCACGCATTAAGATTCTTGGTGTGGAGGGGAAATAGTGGTAATTTTCTTTATCGGCATGTTGCTTTTTATTTGTTGTTTATTTTCCTTTTTTTTTCTATTGCATTCACAATATTGGTTCAATGTTTTCCCTTTTGATTAAAGTTTGAATAGTTTCCAACTTAGATTTCAACCTTTTGTTTTTGTTTATTGTTCTTTGCTCATGAGAAAAAGGGCCTCTCTTGCTAAATCGCAATGGCACTTACTTTTCGTTTACCATTGCTGTTACTTTAATTTCTCTTTGAAAAAGATGTAATGATGTTACTTATCGTCTTTATTCCGTAATACTAACATCAAAAGCTGCATATCTTCTTGGCCATTGGGCTTCTTCTCATGATGAGGGCCAAGTGTTGATGTTACCTTGTACCTTGCTTCGCTTTGTTTCTTTCTTTAAGTAGGTTAAGTCCTTTTCTATACAGTAAAAAGGGGTTCAAAAGCTTTATGTTTGTAATCTATACTCACTTCAGAGGTTTGTATTGTTTAAATTTGAACTTAGTTGCAGCCCTGATATTTAAATTATCCCCTTTCAGCTGTCGGATCTCTGAAATACTGCTATCTTGTAACATGTATCAGAAAAGCCAAAAAAAGTATGGCATTCGAGATGTCCGTGTCCTTGCGTGCGTTTTGTCTATGTCCCAATGTTTTGGATTATCTTGTATATAATTGTCCATATGCCTTTTTACTGATCAACTTGTTTAAGCTGAAGTGTTGATGTCTTCTTTTTCATCTTATTAACTATGAGACATTAAGTACTTTTACATGTGTATGTGAATTTCTTCATTTCGACACAACAAAGTGCAAGAAGTGGTATTTGTTACGTCTGCTAAGAACTGATTGAATTAGTTACATTTTCTTGTTAGTTTTCCAGCAGAGTAATGTTCATGTTTTCCTGCTTATACGATCAAACTTGTAATTTCACACTTGAAACAGGAGTTCTTTTTTTTTTTTTTTTGGTATGAACAATGGTAGAATCTGACAATTTTTTACTTGGCTGAAGTATATTTTTCTTTTTTATAATGTTGTGAATCCCTTAAATTTTTATCTTGTTCTCGTTCTTGTCATTGTGTTCTATGTCATTGAAAAACTACCTGTTGAAAATTTCTTCTACTGTTTCGCATAATTACTGACTGTTTTGCAAACTAATGACAGGGTTGGGCCCCTTGTTTTCAGCTTTTGCTTGAAAGACAGGCATGAATATTGCAAGTTCTTTGCAATTGGTTGGATGTAGTCCTACTGAATAATATAATGATGAGACAGTCAGACAATCGAGGGAATTGCTCAGGATCAACCCAATCAGAGGAATCAGCATTGGATATGGAGAGAACCTTATGCAATCATTCAAACCTTCCTTCTTTAAGTCCGTCCTTACAGCCTTTCACTTCAGGCGGTCAGCACTCTGAAAGCAATGCTGCATATTTTTCATGGCCTAACTCAACTCTATTGCACGGCGCTGCTGAAGGCCGAGCAAATTACTTTGGTAACCTTCAGAAAGGTGTTCTACCAGGACATCTTGATCGGCTACCAACTGGGCAACGGGCTACCACATTGCTTGATTTGATGACTATCAGAGCGTTTCACAGCAAGATCTTACGGCGTTATAGTCTTGGTACTGCTATAGGCTTTCGTATTCAGAAGGGTGAATTAACCAAGATACCTGCAATTCTTGTTTTTGTTGCTCGAAAAGTGCACAGACAATGGCTCAGCAACATTCAGTGCCTGCCACCTGCTCTTGAGGCAGGATTTTTTCTTTTTCTTTTACAAATCAGCAGCTATCTTGAGTACTAAATTTTTTTGTTATTATCTCTTGACTAGGGCCCAGGGGGAGTGTGGTGTGATGTAGATGTTGTGGAATTCTCCTATTATGGGGCACCTGCACCAACCCCAAAGGAACAACTGTACAATGAGCTCGTGGACGGTTTGCGTGGGAGTGATCCGTGTATTGGTTCTGGTTCTCAGGTACTTGTTTGTATATCTTGGCCAGTTTCTTATACCACATTACTTATAGGAATTGAGTGTTGGCAACTCATAAGGATAAGAGTTAACTCATGAAGTGGAGACAATCATTTTTAACTCATAAAGAGGGAAGCACTAGTGCCACATTCAAACTGGATTTTTAAATATTAGAGTTCATATCATGTGTTCTGGGTGGACTAGTTTGATGTCTTTTATTTTATGTAATACTTTTAGTTCTCTACTATTAAGCTAAATTTGATGTCACTTTTGGATTGCGGTGGTGGCATCCCTTTGTGAACTTCTGTGCCAAGAATCATATATATTTGTTGCCCCCCCATCAACACTTTGCCAGCCATTGGCTCTGAACTTGTTTTGATCTTGGCATGTCATGATTTATTTTCTGATGTCAGGTGGCAAGTCTTGAGACATACGGAACGTTAGGTGCCATTGTGAAAAGCCGATCAGGCAACAAACAAGTGGGTTTTCTGACAAACAGACATGTGGCAGTTGATTTGGATTATCCGAATCAAAAGATGTTTCATCCTTTACCACCTAACCTTGGTCCTGGAGTCTACCTTGGTGCTGTTGAGAGGGCAACGTCCTTTATCACTGATGATCTTTGGTATGGGATATTCGCAGGAACAAACCCAGGTACCAAAGCTCTTGTAAACAGTTTAAGAACTTATATTGTCGCATCAAACATCTAATTTATTATCCTCATGCAAACTTGATCAATCTCTTTTCAGTTTAATACTCTAGTTTCCAAGTTGCAAGTTGGTGATTAATTTTGGTTATAATTTCTAATGATTTTATTAAGTAATTGTCTTCTTCAAACTCATGTATTAATAATTATTTCTATCCAAATTTAACTTCACTTGTTACCTGGTAATTTTGCTATTTTTTTTCTTTGTTATGCCTATTTTATTACAGTTTATTGAGCGATGTTCTAATCCCCGAACATACTTCTTACCTTCGAAAAAATCTGCAGAGACTTTTGTGCGAGCTGATGGAGCATTCATTCCGTTTGCTGATGACTTTGACATATCAAATGTTACCACTTTGGTGAAAGGGGTAGGTGAGATTGGAGATGTCAAGCTCATAGACTTGCAGTCTCCAATCAACAGCCTCATTGGGAGGCAGGTAGTGAAGGTTGGAAGGAGCTCCGGCTTGACAACGGGGACGGTTATGGCATATGCTCTTGAATATAATGATGAGAAGGGGATATGTTTCTTCACTGATTTTCTGGTCGTGGGGGAGAACCAGCAAACATTTGATTTGGAAGGTGATAGCGGGAGCCTTATCATCTTGACAGGACAAGACGGGGAAAAGCCGCAGCCGATTGGAATCATATGGGGAGGAACAGCGAACCGTGGAAGGTTGAAGCTTAAAAGTGGCCATGGACCCGAAAATTGGACTAGCGGAGTCGATCTGGGTCGACTTCTTGATCTTTTGGAACTCGATCTCATAACAACGAGTGCTGGACTTGAAGGTTTGTACCTTTTGTGAATCCTATAATGACAAACAGACGCATCCTATCCATCTTAGTGACAAAATCTAACTCATTTTAATTTTATTGAAATTTCATGAATAAAGAAGCTTTGCAGGAGCAAAGAATTGCTTTTGCAGGACTTGATTCTACAGTTGGTGAGTCATCGCCAACACTGCCGAAGGAAAAGCCCGAAGAAGCTTATGAATCTCTTGGTCTTAAAATTCAACAGTTACCGGTTGATGATGCTTCAGGCTCTGGATTGAATCCTTCTTTTACCCATGTTGAATTTCATGTCGATAATTTGGGGGCCACAAACAATGTGGAAGAGCACCAGTTCATTTCAAGCTTCAACCAATCCCCGCTTCACCGAAACCATGATGACAATCCTGAACTGAAGTCTCTCTCTGCACTGAGGAACTCCTCAGACGAAGACCTTTGTTTTTCTTTGCAGTTGGGGGATCGAGAACCTAAACGACAGCGCACAGAGCCCACATTCAGCAATGGTTCTCCAAAATGAGCAGGATTCACACCATCCACAATGATGCATCAGCTCCCCGGCAAGTTGAGCTCTGTAGAGTAATTTTCTGTCACCGTAAGAGGGCACCTCCTTTTTTCCGCACAATATATAGAATCAACGACGAATCTGGAGTCAACTGGGCTCGATTCGCAATTAATTCTCTCTAATGCCACCTTGCAGCAATAAAATGGTTTTGTGCGGCGGTGGCAATGCACAGGTCAGTCATCCAACAAGCCAATGTTCTTACTGTTTTACGTGTCTCAAGTTATGCGCTTATCTCTGAGTATCGAAAGACGATATTAGGGTATAATTTACTCAAGCTCAAGCTCCATTCTTATGTCTCGAGTATAAGAAAAAAAGATCATTTAGCTCAAGCTCATTAATTGTTTCTTCGAGATGAAATATCATTCGAGCTGTTTTCTTCATGCATTATGAATTACTGTCTTAAGTCTTGTTCATAGAAAATATGTCGGGTCACGATTATGTCGATATCAGCAGTGCAAATGATTTTTCTTTGATCATCAGAACCTTCATGATGCAATTGTCTATAAAATGGTGTGACTCATCAATTTGACTTGTATATGACATGATGTTGGTGAAGCAAAATCTATGGATATGTTTGAATCTTCTGCTGTGTTGTTATGTCTTGATGGTTATTTTCTCAAATTATATGCGCTCATACCCTTATAAAATCATTATTTGCATTCACATGCCTGCACAGGTTATGATCAAATACTTTTATGAATTATGCATATAATGATGGTACCATGTAAAATCATATTTGCTTTTATGGTTAAATACCTTAAATAGTCCCTCCACTTATCTCTTTCTTCTCTTTTGGTCCCTCTACTCGAATTTGATCCTAACGGTCCCTCTATTTTTTATTTCAAGCCAATTAGACCCCAAGCCAGAAACACCGTCAGTTATGCCGTTTGATGAGGTTGACATGGCATCCATGTGGATTTTTTACTATTAAAAAAATACAAAATGACACGCCAACGAAAAGTAACTAAGCATAATTTACAGAATTATTAAAAATAAAAAAAAAGATTACATATAGAAAGAGAGAGCAAGTTCCATATCTCATCCAACGGTTGAGATCATTTTGATTAGAAGGAGGGAACGACGCCATGGATCGATCATGAAGGCGGTGGAGGTAACGCCGACGCAGGAGGAGGAGAAGAGGGGATCGATCTCGGGCTCGATCTCCGATCTCTTGGCGAAGCGGCTCTTGATCCAGGGGCCGCATCTCTCGCGTAGGCCTTGTGAGATGTGTAGCGGATCATCTTCTCGAACCTCCGGTTCTTGCGCTTCTCTCGATCCGCATCACTCTCACCTCCCGATCCATCGCCACTCGCCACTCGCCGATGGCCTCCCTACTGTCGTCGTAAGGGTTGCTCACATTCGCCATCGCGTTCCCGTTCCCATCCGGCACCACTCCCACCTCCGACGATGAGACCCGCTTCCGATTCCATCACACGGATCAACAACCATCCGAGCTTTTGTCGGATCTAAAACCGGAGCGAGCGAGAGAGAAAGAGAGAGAGAGAGAGGATTACGCCGTGGTCGAAGGAGTGGGTGGTGTTGAAGCCGCTATAAGAGGCCTTGGCCCGGTTGAAATCAAGCTCGATGCATCCATCGGTTGCGAGAACCGGTGGCACACTTAAGGGATGATGGTCGCCGTCGAGGTCGGACTCGGGCTCGGCAAGGGAGTATGCAATGTGAGAAAGTTCTCGGATCCGGGTGTGATGTCCGGATCCGGATCCGAGAACTTATATGGTGACATGTTGGCGTGTCACTTTGTATTTTTTAATATTAAAAAATCCACATGGATGCCACGTCGGCTTCATAAAACGGCGAACCGACGGTGCTTTGACCGGGTCTAATTGGCCCGAAATAAAAAGTAGAGGGACAGTTAGGATCAAATTCGAGTAGAGAGACCAAAAAGGGAAGAGAGAGAAAAGTAGAGGAACTATTTAGGGTATTTAACCTTGCTTTTATACCCATGTAAAATACAGTTGCTTGTATGTTTATTCCTCTGGTCAAACATTCATTAAAACACAAAAAAAAAAAAAAAAAAAAAAAAAAAAAACTATCTTTCTCTCTTCATTGAATAAGAGGGATCACCAGAAAAAATCTGTTAAATTCTAAATTCAATTTTAATTAATCTCTTAACTTTTAGTCTTCAATGAATGTTAGAAATGTCAAAGGGTTATTAACAACGTCCGACCAAAACAAGACACAAGGCATACATAAACCGCACATCACTTGGCAAACGTCTCATCAATCAGCTTCAAAGATTGGACTAGACATTGAAATTTCTGAAATCTTTTCACCCCTCTTTCCAGTAACTCTTATAATTTTTCACTAAGTAGAACTTCATTTCAACTCAATCACACTAATTAAATAGATAGATAGATAGCTGATAGATTCAGATATAGATCATTATCAAATAAATAAATGAAACAGAAAAGATTGGAAACCTACATTGAGAAGTATTGGCTAAGCATGAATGAATGATGGTTGTTCTTGAGCACTTTTATAGACTGATAATTCATTAAAAAATAGTGGACATTAGGACTGGAATCCTCAAAGTGCTAAATTAAATAAGTTTTTTTTTTTATAAATAAATTTAAAAGTGTTCAAGTCTTAGCATAAGTTCTTGGAATTCATTGTCTAAAGCCTAAAGTTCAGGCACTTGAAAGATAGATTTTGTTTAGATTAAAGACATGAATTACTTTTTTGAGAAGGAGAAATAAGAGGCAAAGTGATTTTCAGGTTTAGGTGATTAAGAGGTGGAAGTCCTTAGAATAAGGTTAAATTTTCCATTAAGTTAATATATAATATTTGTAAAATGATGAGGGATGTGAATCCACTGAACCTTGTAAGAGCACTTACAGTTTGTGTTTGTAAGTGAGTGGGCCAATGTAGAGAAACAGAATGATTTATAGCACTTCAAGCTGTTTACGAGGAAGTCAACTTCCATAATTCCTCAGTTTTTCAAGAGTTTCACCTGCATCTATTTTGGCTATGATTTATTTCCTTAATTCGTATTTGTTTTGCAGAGAATGAACTGAGGAAATTCTGAGTAAATTTTAGCAAATAATTCTTTTCTAAATAAAAAAAAATACACACTCTGGATTTCACTTCCCCTTTGTCCAAATTCAACCAAATTAAAAAAACAAAAAAAAATCTTTAATGTTATTTTTCACTTCCTCATTATAAAATAGAAAACTCTGCATATAGCAAGCTATGTTATAAAAGGAAACAGTATGTATACACAGACAGACACATAGACATCATTATTTAAATTAAGATTTCCGTTAAATTTAACAAAAAAATCAAGATGAAACATGATCAAGTACACAGTTGAAGATGCTTTATAAAGACATGAAACAAAGAAACAGTAGTTTGTGGTAGAGAGAGAGAGAGAGGGAGCATGGGATTCCAAAAGCCATGGCTTTAGACATTCTTAGAGAGAAACCACATGGCCTGATTGCATACATTGGAGGCATAAAAGAAACAGCCATTGTGGACTTATCACAGTTAAGTACCAACATCCGGATCTTATAAATATTTCCTCTTAAGGTCTCTGATCATATATATATACACACACACACACACACACACTCTATGCTTTGCATTGCCTTTTCCCATACATACATACATACATACATAAACAATTAAGTGACATTTAATGCAGCAAGTTATTGAACATATGAATGCATGAATTAATGCTATTTTATGGTTTGCATGTACTGGAATTCAGAAAGAAAGAAAGAAAGGAAGAAGGAAAGATGAAGAAGAACAATGTGCAGAATTAGGAATTAATGACCGTTGGAAGTGGGGGACAGTGATGGATGATACTATCAATGCAATGGTCTATGTTCTGCCCCCCACCTTAGAGGCTACAGTCATGGATTCAATTGATGATATATATATATATATAGGTTTTTTTTACTGAAACATTTTATGATTTCATGAATATATATATATATATATATATATATATATATATATATATATATATATATATATAAATGATTGATTAATTGATGAAGGATTAGTGAAGATGAAGGTAGAAAGATGAGGAGCACAAATGGGCAGACATGCACACATGGATGTGTAATGATACTGTGGTCCACCAGTGATTTCCACATTACAACAACCAATTAATCTAATTAATTTTAATGGACAGTTGAAATGATCCTTGGGTTGTTAACAAGACCAAAAGATTGATGGATGTCTTGATGATAACTATTCAGGCAGAAGGTGTGGAGATGGTGAATAATACCCCACACTAGTTTCACTTATGGTACATCTTTATTCTCTTATACTGCTATGTGTGCATGCTGATCATCATCATCACCATCACCATCATCATCATCATCATCATCATCATCATCATCATCATATGAAGAACAACAACATGAGCAAATAGTGATGAGAAATCAATAATGATCATGAGAGTGCATGCATGTTGAAGAAACTAATGAAAAGAAGAAAAAAAAAATATTTAAAAGAAAGCTATAAAGATTTATGAAGATGATCAGTACCTGTTGATGATGGAGTGAATGCATGTAAAATTGTGAAGTTTTAATTTGTTGATGAGTGATTGAAGCTGCAAGATGACCTGATCATCATATGAAACAAAACCCATGCTCTTGAAGAAGGAAACAAAAACAATGAGACTTTATTAAAGACATGTATATATATGTATATATAGGAGAACATTGAGAAGAGAGAGCATGGGAAGTAAAACTAAGGATCAGATCATGCTGGCAGCTTCAACCTCTCAAAACAACAAACAATGAATTGAAGAACAAGTAGATCAGGGATTCATCTGAATATATAGATGGTGTTTCAATGAGAACAAGAGAAAGAGAGAGAGAGAGATAAAGACAGAAGCAATTAGCTCTAACTCACGAGCCATGCATGGAGGGTGGTTGTGGGTTGTGGAGTTCCCTTTTTCATCTCTTTCTTTCTTTCTTTCTTTCTTTCTTTCTTTCTCTCTCTTTGTAAATGCAACTTCAATTCATTGTTTATATCTCTATCTCTCCCTCTCTCCCTCCCTCCCTCCCTCCCCTTAATTTCTTGCACCATTATTATGTGTGTCAATAGTATGTATCACAGTTTTTAATGATGGGTTTTGGTCCCTTTGCTACAGCTGCTTGTGACAATGACCTTGTTTCTCTCTCTCTCTCTCTCTTTTCTCAATATATATATATATATATATATATTATGTATGTATGTATGTCAGATGTTATTAGGAACGACCAAGTTAAGATATAATTGTTTTAAGATGTTATGAACAATGTCATAGATTATTATTGCATACTTTTTTTGTAAATTTTTTTTTGAAAAATAATATGGATGTTGCAAGCTAAGAATAACTAATTAAGAAATTAATTTATCTAAAATAGATTGGAAGTGGCGTATAATATATTATTGACAAGTTAAGAAAAAAATTTATTTAAGATCTTGTGAATGTACTTATTTTAGATGATCTGTAATCCGTAGATGCCTCTATAATAAAGGTGAAGGATTTTTCAGATTACAGGTTATTGAAATAGTAAAGATAGACCTAAAATATATTTAACAAAAATTTTACAAAATGATATAGATGAGCTTAGTTTATCTAGTATTATGACTTCTAACGGAGTAATATATACATATATATACATAAGTGCAGGAAAATATTAGAATGGAGGATTAATCAAGAAAGTCTTGGTATTAGACTTGTATCAATGGTGTCTCACAATAATTTTTTCTTTGAAATTGAGTACATTTTTGTCCCCTAAACTTTATTTATGCATTCACAATAATCTCCATGTTTTTTAAAATTAAAAGTTCATGAACAATCCTCAGTAGGAAGACAAGAACAATTTTGATACATCTTAAAAATTTAATTGTTCGACATAATATTTTATTCATAAAAATCGCATGAAATAATTCCATAAAAATTATTTAAAAAATAGTAAATTGTCTGTCTTTTTTGCGAGACAATTAAATAAAAAATAATAATAAATAGATGGCCTAATCATAGGGTAAAATTTTAGCTTTGCTAACGAGACACTGTGGCCTTGATGTTTGTGGCCTTCTATTATTTAATTTGCTCATTTTTAAATCATTTAATATAATTAGCTGTTTAATCATCTATTTTAAATAAAGAAAACACTATTTGTAGATTCTTTGATCTTTTTATAGAAACGGTGGAGAAAATTCTTGATGTCTAATAGGCTTTATGAGCTACTAAGCCTATGGACTATCATTTGGTTTCTTTTCCTTTTTTTATAAAAATAAATAAATCATAAAAAACATATCAATAAGAAAAATATAAATGGGGGAAAAAATGAACATATATAAGACTAGCAAGCATTATTCTAAACTCATGGTGGAGAAGATGTGAGCTAGGAATAAAAAAAACAGAAATGAAAAGAATAAATTAAGTGACAAATAGAGTTTTTAGGAAATAACAGTTGATTAAAAGTTATTTGTCTATATTCGCTCTAGTGATTTCTGATGATATATCACTAACGTACATATATAGTATCAACATTCATCAAATAACTTCATAATTAATGGATAACAACTTCATGCAAGATTAATACATTGAAGAAGTGCATATTGTCAATAATGTCTTAGAAAGGAGAAAAGTTGAAACAACTCAAACTCCTACAGAAGAGATCAGTTTGAGCACACAATATTTTATGCATGGTGTTATATATTATATGTGAATATCTCTGATCTCCTCCCCTATGTAGGATGTAGCAAACAAGTAACATGATCCATTGAACAATCCTTTGAAAAAAGGAAGGTGATAATATATGTATTTGTTAAACTTTATATATTATTTATATTATTATTATTATTCTTATATAATATAATATAATGTAATGTAATAGAAAGGAATCGTCTGAAGGGGAAAGACAAAGGTGCTTGTCTTTAGGCATGGTGGTTCTTTGTGTCTGTGGTATATATCATGGGGGTTGACAAGCATTGAGACATGAGGACAGACCAGAAGGAATAGAGGGACCACCTTCCTTTCCAATTTGATTAATGACTACTAGATGGTGGCACATGGCTTCCCTTTTGTTTTCTTATTTCTTTCTCATTTCCCTTTCTCTTTCTCTCATTTCTTTAGATTTCTTTCATTTAGGTCAAGGCTTGCTGCTCTCCTTCTCTCTCTCATTTCCCTTTTTTTTTTTTTTTTTTTTTTCAAACTTTATAGGAATTGATGCTGCAACAGTAAAACAGAAATATTTATATAAGATTTTTCTACATGCATGCTTATATATATATATATATATATATATATATATATATATGATGTTTGATATGTATATATGATATCAAAAGAAAAGTAAAAGTAATTAAGGTGCAATTTATTCCAGCCATTTCACATGTTTGGTTTTGAGTTGAAATATGTATAACCAAAAATTTGGAATTTTATATATATATATACACTGAAAAAAAAAAAAAGTTCTCAAGGTTTAAATTGTATGGAGGCTATTTTAATTATTTTTATAGTTTTAGTGTTAGTTTTTCCTCCGGTCTCATATATATATATTATTTATATGGACTGGGCCGCAAGTTGATCAATGGGACGGCTCAAGCCCATCAATGGCTATTAATGGTTTGGATTGAAAAAGACCGAAGGTCTAAAGCTAATATTACAATATTATCTTACATATATATGTGTTGAAAATTTCCTATTAATTAAATATTATGATAAGCAAGTGGATTAAAAAATAATAAAAACCCGGCAAATAACAGGAATGCCTTTCTATAGTTGTTGGTTGAAATTGGTGAGCTTATGCCTTTACACATCATGTTAGCTGAAAACCATGGGCTCCTAATTATCAACTGTTTGTTGAACCACCTCAGCGAATTTTGGAGCCTCTCTGATCTTTTCTTTTGGTCTTTTATCTTTATCATCTCTCTATATATATTAATATATCACATCCTTGATGTCATAACCCACTTCAAAAGCCATTGAGGTATTTGATATTTGATTATTTTCTTTAATTATGCACTACTACTACTCTTTACATGGACCAGAAGTTGATAGTTTTGACTTTTGCTGCTAATGAAGCAATTCATTTCCTGATATTGCAAGCATGCAGGACAGCGTTGCAGGTAAATGTTGGTTTCATGATGTTGACTTTGAGGTGTACATTTCTTTTTCAGAAAATAAATAAATATATAAAACATAGAGAAACTCTCTCTTATTGCAAAGAATTACTATCTACAAGAATAACAACAACATCAACAACAACACAAAAGAAATTAACATTACAAAGAAACACAAAGAATATTAATTTAACAATGAGAACATCTAGTCCTGTTTTGCCACTCTGAAACACATATCCAACACACAGCAGCAGCACAGGGCAGCACAACTGCAATTCAAAATAAATTCTCAATTTTACAATAAATAAATAAATCACCTACTTAATAAAACTACCATTATATATATATATATATATATATCTTATTCTAACTTACCATCCTTTCCAGAAACCATCACCACGGGGCTTTAGTTTCCAAGGGCACCGATTGCTGGTACGGAGCAGCAACGCCGACGTCGTCATTCAGCGGGTAACCCATCGGAGGTGGTGGTGCCACGTAGGCTTGTCCCGGAGGAGGGTATGCCGTAGTAGGTGGTGCATAAACTGCATGCAATTAATTATATAAATAAATAAATAAAAATATCAATATAATTAAGCATTATATATATATATATATATATATATATATATAAATGAAGGACCTTGAGGAGGGGTGGTCTGGTGGTGATCAAACTGAGTCATATTTGGATGAAGAAGAGAAGATGAGCGTTGGTTTGTATTAATGGATGGTTTGAGAAGCATGGCATGGATGGATTTATATAGGGTTGCAAAGCCAAGGCCGGCATCCAAAATCACAACTATAAAAAAACGCGTTTCGTTTGCTTCGACGAGACGTCTCGTCCTGAAGCTGGTGTCGTTGAACCTGCTAGCCATGTGTAGGTGGCGCCTCTACCGCGTTTCTTGGTTTCTCTTTAATTTCCGTATATCTTTTTATTTATTATATATATATTGACCAGAGTTTGGGTGTTTCAAGGAAATGGAGTTGTTATATAGGTCTCAACTGATCCATTATATATTCAAATTTAAGTATTAAGTGTTATCTCTTTCTTAATTTCAAAGATAAGAGAATATATATATATAACTTATAAGAGAAGGATTTGGTGTGAAAGATTAGGCTAATATGTGCAGGCATGCAAATAATGGACATCAATTTGTTTATCTAAAAACAAGGGGTAGAATATCAGCCATGCATGTGTGGGTATTTTGCTTTCATGCATATGTGCATGGTGCTTAGAGAGTTTGAGTTGCTTTTGAATTTTTGAGTGGATGTACCGAAAGATAAAACTTTTAAGGTACATAAATCTATTTTTTTTTCAGGCCTTTTACGTGATTCCTTTGGTCAAGAGATCACTTTCATTTGAATTACAGGTGTGTCATATATATATCAGCATCTAACACAGCGTGTAAGCAAAATCAAAATTCTTTATGCTGATTGACAGAGTGGTAATGAAATTCTAAGATTAAAAAAAAAGAAGAAAGTATAAAAGAAGGTTTTGTTTTAGATTAATTAATTAATGAATGAATAGCAAACTTAATGATACATATCATAGTTAAATTTAATATATATATATATATATATATTTATTTGAAAAGAATTTGTTTTGTTCCACCTGATGTTTAAAGTATTTTTCACACTAAAAAAAATAGGGTGAATGTACAATTTAAATCACGGTATATTTTTCTTTTCCAGCAAATATAATCAGGATATCAATCGATATAGAGAAAAAAATTATCACCAAAAGACAAATAATTTACATAATTAGTTCGAAACTTATACCAAAAACATCCACAGGGAAGCATATACAATAATCGCCCATTCATTTTGAGAGAAAACAAGGACAAGAGGGAGGATCTCGCTTTCAACCTCAATTATAACAGTTTAATAATTATTTTGATTTATTCCTTATCTTTTCCTTAATTCTTTTGATTTCTATACACATGTTTTCATTTTTCTATTTATAATTGTTTTAAAAATTATACTAAACCCAAGTTCATGATTATTTAGTTACTTACAAGTTAATTTAAATTTAAAGTATAACTATTTATTTTAAATTTGAATAAGATTAGTAGATTTGGTGATTGAATTTAGTCCCATTTTGCAAAAATATTTTACAACTTTTATTGTTCAATGTTCAAAATATGCTAGATATATTAGTGCGAAAACAAAGTTCCCCTTGTAAAGTGAGCTTGCACCCGAATCATCGCTTCCGCCAAGTAAATGCATATGAATTGAATGATCAATTTTTGTGTAATGTTTGCCTACCATACTATGTGACTTTGTCGGTTTGGTGTAAAAAAAAAAAAAAAAAATCTCAGTAGGTTAATGAAAGCATACTGTGAATGTGACTTATTGTGGTAGTTTGGTGTCACTAGTAATGATGTATAGTAATGCATTCCCAGACATTTTAAGCTGCGGAAAATTTATCCCTAGAGTAGTTTTTTTATTTATTAATATGCCAATGTATGATTGATTAATAAAGTCCATGAACGGCCTAACTTCATCTCAAGTGAAACATAGCACAAAGTCCAAACAAATTATAAACATATTCCAATACATAACACATAACAAGAGTATGGTCCGAGCCAATGCACTTGAAAACTGTGAACTCCATCCAACCAAAATAAGAGAGCACAATTAATATCATCAATAATTCCAAATGAAGTAATGGTTATGTCAGGACTGCCCACTTATAGATAAGAACAAATTATAACAAATCTTTCTATGTTGCCATAAGTGTGAGTTTTAAATTCAACATATTTCTTAAATAAGAAGTCCGAAGTGTTTATCAATTGTCTATTTATAAAAAAATTTAACATATTACTAAATCACCGCAGGGTTCTTGCGTTTGGTTAAATGTAATTAAAATGCAATGGATTTCTAATTCCTGATGGCGAAAATACGGATTTTAAAATTGATAAAATCGAATCTAGTGTTTGGTTAGATGGTATGAAAATACTATATTATAATATTTAAATATATATTAATTACTTTAACTCGTAAATTTAAATTCATTATAAATTTATTAAAATTTTAGTATATTTTAAAATTTTGAATTTAATTATTAACCTCACAAAAAATGTATTTATAAGATTTTTCATCTAATTTTAACTTCGTTATTTAATATTTTTAATTATTAAATAAATTATTAAATTTATTATTATAATTTATAAGTTTTTATTATTAATAAATATTTAATAATATTTGTTTTTTTTAATTGATGTCCTGTGAGGGGCGAAAAGATAAGGGATTTCGTTTTACGGTCGATTTGGAAATAAGCGAAATCTGCTTATCCGATGTATTCCGAGTTACGTGGGTTTTAAAATCACGTGAAACAATCAATGGGTTTTCAAACTCAGTAGCCTCAATTGCATATAAATTCCAAATCCTCCAGAATAATCTTTATCAAAAGCGAACCTCTTAACTTCCCGGACCCTTTGTGATTTACCTGCAGAATAAATAAATAAATAAATAACGTTGCAAATAAACAATATTTGGAGATGTTCGTGGGCACGAGCCGGCGCAGCCTGGAAGGTCAGATAGCATCTCTTTGAGGCAATCCCGCAAACACCACACGAGCAATGGCTGGTGTTCTTTCCCTTTCCACACGAATTCCCCTCATACCAAGGGTTTCGGCAATCCCTGACCTTCTCTTCCCGCCACTAGCCTTGAACAGTGGCCGCCATTGGAGAAGGTTGCCCTCTCTTGCTGGAAATGTGGGCAGTGGTCGAGCAAAAGCGGCGTTGTCCGATTTTGCCCCTGAGAAAACAGTACCCGAAGGTGGGAGCTCAACCCGCTGGCCCGATTCCCCCGGATCAGCTTGTCCAGGTTGTGGAGGCCGCTGCCAAGGCTGGCGCAGAGTATTCTGGGAGGTTTTATGGCTTTCTTCGTTGCTATGAGTTGTTAGGGCTTGAACCGGAAATCTATGCTTGGATTGCAATATGGTACACTCCTTTTCCTGAATATAGAGACATTTGATATTTCATCGTCTGAGAAAGTATTTTACGATTGCTTCTTTTGTTTGGATTTTCCCTGATATATAGAGGCGTTTGATATTTTCTCGTTTGGGAAAGTATTGTATGATTATCTCTTCTGTTTGGACTTTTAAAGTAGTTTGGATATCACATCTATATGTTTTTTAATTTTTTTAGTTTTTGTGTAGAAAAGTACCTATTTATGCCACAAATCAGTGTGTTGATGAAGAGGCACACAATCACCCTGTGCGTCACTTGGAATGAGAGAATGATACATTTTATCTCATCTTATGTGATTCTGTAACACATCCAGAATTTTTCCCTTAATTGGGGTTTTGTTTTGCAGGTTGTGATGGAAGCTGTAAATAAGCCTCAGAGGTATTATAAGGGGATCATGACTTGGTCACAGAGTAAGATAACCTCATCTGTCCTGCTAAAACCAAGCTTTGATATTGCGTTTTGTCATAATTCTCTTTCTTCTATTAATTGATGCAGACTTATAACGGATAAGGTACTGAGCTTTTGGTAACATTGCATTTGCTTATTCTTATACATGCCGATTACCAATCACAGTATTAAAAGGAGAACACCACAGTTCTGTTTATGCTTTGCTTGTACTTGTGCCGTTTCCTTCTATAGCCATTGTGGCTTATGCTGTTGTAATAGTGGCTTTCGGCTATACGCAAGGCAGAAAAGTTCCTCAAAGAAAGAATGAATAGCCAACTATATATCTGTGCATCTATCTAAAATTGATCAACATTCTCTTATGGTGAAGTATTGCTGGCTATGGCCTTGCTTATACTCTATTGGAAATGTCTTGCTCCTCACTACCTACTCTTCTCTCATTGTTGAATCGGTTCAATAGGCTCTTAATTGGAAAATTGTTCTCAAACTGGATCTGCTGATTTATTTTCCAAAACAGTAACACACGCACATTTGCTTCAAAGATTTATGGGCAATTTTGTATTCTCTGGTACTTGCCATTATTTTTTACATGATTTACCATTTATAAGAGATGTATTCTAACTTTTCGCTCGTGGAATGAGTCATGATGGCCATCACGTAGTTATCATTTTGTTACTAGCCAAAAAATGTGTATTTTCTCATGCCATTTTATTGCTACACTATATTTCCATTAAATTTTTTTTGTTGTGAAATTGCTATTTCTTTTGGCAACGTGATCACTCTGCATGATTTTTGGATCGCCTGTCAACATTTAAGTTTTTGAATAAGTTTTCATTATTTGAATACTGGCTTCAAATTTGGGTTATATTGAATCATAGTTAGCACTACCATACATGCAGCACAGATAAATCCAGTGAATCTGCTGTACTTGAAGTGGTGAGAAAAAGCTTCAGTGACCATCTTATTCTTGGGGAGGAAGGTGGCTTTATTGGGAACCCAAACTCTGAGTATCTTTGTTGCATCGACCCTTTAGGTTTGATTACTCGGAACTTGTTGAAACAGACTCAAAAGTACTTTCTTTTTGTTGACATTTCTAAAGATCAGTGTTCTGTACCACAGAAAAGAAATGAGTAGTAGTAAAGAAATTGTTGAATTTTATGTTAAAGAGTGGTTTTAATTATGTGATCTATGTTCTCACATTGGGCAAGCAAAGTTATACCAACGTAGAAGGATTCAAATATGATGTTGGAAGCATCTTCTCATAACCTCCTAGCAGCAGTGGTGTCTGAAACTGAAAGTTCTAGTATCAATCACTAATTGAAGGAGTGGAAAGGTTTCCTATTTCTGATGTACGCAAAAGAAAGAAGAAAAATTCTTGCCTCCTCAAGTAAAGAAGTCAATCCCTTTCTCTTGTCGAATGCATATGCCTGAATGCAAGTCTTTGATTGTCAAAATACAAACACCAGACAAAGCCAGCCCTAAAGGATGGTTGTTCTGTCCTAACTTATTGTCACAGTCTAACAACCTGCTAAGTCCAAAGCACATGCTCTATTTGACACAACCATAATGTTCTTCCACAAAAATCTACATTATGTCATGGATGACTCTGAAATCACACAATATAATTTGATGATTGGTGGGATATTCATGACAAATTGAAATGTAATACATCAGTCATGTTCTGTATCTGAATTCTTTTACACTGCACTTGTTTTGAGATATGTCAGTCTTCCATTGTTGTAAATGATTCTCCTGTAGGTATTGTTTCTGAATAGATGTTTTGTACTTTGGTTGTGGGTGGAGTTTGTTTATTCTTTTATGTAGATGGTACCATAAATTTTGCGCATGGTTACCCTAGCTTTGCTGTATCAGTAGGAGTTCTCTTTCGGTAGCGAAACCAGCTGCTGGATCTGTGGTATTGTGACTTGTCTCCCAACCTTTCCTTTATAATTCAATTTTCTGCTATTTGACTTATATAGGAATGAATGAGATACAGGGTATAAGAGATGGGATCTCTTTGGCTGCCTTAAATGGGATTTAGTTTTCTGTTGTTTTACAAGACAGCTTTCCATTTTTCTAGGTGGAGTTTGATGGGTGGCCTAAGGTGTTGGAATACTCACACATTTTTGTGCAGTATCTCGTGGAGAATGTACGATTGCAAACAATATGTCCTTGTTATTTGTTTAATTATAATGAGTTAAATAATGGCATGTTCTTTTTGTTTTATAGGGGGTGGCGCATTTTGTAATGAGCAAAAGATTCATGTTAGTGAGACTCCAAGAGGTATATTGTGGTTTGATCTGTAGTAATCTTTAACTTGTATTGCTAGAAATACTCTTTTTGTTGTCTTCACTCATTTCTCATCCCTTGTCAATTAGCAGGCACACAATACAAGGTAGTTTACATGCCAAATGTTAGTTGATTGTATTCAGCTGCTGTTTATATATAGTTTTGCTTGCTTTTGGAAGAGTGAACTAGGGGACATTCACTCTGAGGATTTTTTCCATTTATCTACTATTTAGTTTTAGCAATTAGTGAAGACTTCTGGTTTGTATTATTCTGTCGCAGGTATCATATTGAATTGCCAGAACTATCGATTTTTCCAAAATTAGATTCAATTGTTTCCATCTTTTATATGCTTTGAAGTTCTGCGCTGTTGTAGTTTCCTTTGGAGCTATTCGTTTGATTTGAATTTGGCATTGCCAAGGTTAAACTATAAAGGGACAGTGATAAAGCCTATTCTGCATTTCATTGATTCACTAGCTGACTAATCTGTGAATATGATCTCAAACCACACTTTAGGTGGAGCGCTCTCTTCTGGTAACCGAGTTTGGATATGATCATGGTGACGCATGGGAAACCAACATACATTTATTCAGAGAATTCACCGATATCAGCAGGGTATCTACATCTACAAAGAACACTATTATGTCTACTAGGTCTTGATTTATGGATGTCATGAACAGGGTGTCAGGAATCTTGGTGCTGCTGCTGTGGATATTTCACATGTGGCCCTCTAGGAATCAATGTGGTGAAGGTTTCTTGGCTTATGACGTAGAGCCCGCGGGATGTGGCTGCTGGTGTCTTCAAGAGTCCAATGTTTATGTCATGCCACGAAGGTGTATGGCCATTATTACCTCAATGTGATTAAACGTTTAGTATTCGAACATCTCAAATTCTTTTTTTTTTTAATAATTCACATTATCTGGAACAGTTTGTCAGATTAGCTGGTGGAGTCAGTCACACGTATCGATGGTGGAATGCACACAGTTTTTGGATCGGTCTGTTTTGGTTTCAAATGGTCTCCTTCATGGAAAGGTTTGTGGTAATATCCTACAATGTGTCAGTTCTTCTCCGTCTGAAGTTCATTGCTTTAAGTTCATAATGCCAGCTCTTGAAGCGGACATGTCCGGCTAATGAAAATCTGAAGAAGAAGGGGCTTGATTTTTCCCTCTGGTATAAACCGGAGGGGGCTACATCACTGATTTCTGAAATCCATGATATTTTTATGTTTTCTTTGATATTCTGATATTCAATATCACCTCTAGTCAGTCAATTTGTTCATCTTTATTTATTTTTTTTTAATGAATTGTGGCCGCAACTCATTGCCTGGTGGTATTGTATTCGTCAAAATACCTGAGATAGTCCCTCTACTTTTTTCTCTACACTTCGTAGCTTTTTTTTTTTTTAATTTGTCCCAATTGAGTCCTACTTTCGCGAAGCACGCAACGTAGTTTCCTCGATATCCAAACTGCTTGAAGCACTTGCCCTTTTCAGATGGTGTGGCACCTATGTGTCACCTTCGAATTGTAATGGGATTCGGAAGTTTAACAAGGTAACACCCAAACCAAGAACTCTGTATATTAAAAAAGAACTACAAATTGTAGAGAAAAGCAACACAATCTTGCAGAAAAAAGAAAAAACTTCACTCCTATCAATTAGATATACAAGAAACTCCAAAAATAGATGCCATTGTCTCAAAATATTTAGGTTTTCAAGTATCAAAAGTATGTAGATACATGAGGAATATAAACCCTAGATTTATTATGCCAACATCCTTTAAAAATCAAACTTAAACTGCAATAAGCTTCCCCTTCCTCTCACGTGGTTGCTCAACCTGGGAGATGTGCCCCCCTGACCCGTTAGGTCTCTGCAAAAGAAAGCGCCCGACCTTCTTCTTCATGGGACTACGATGTGCTCTTGGGGAAGAAGACGAAGGTTGTGGGAGAGACTGAGCGTGGTGGAAGGGAGAGATCACGATGCCCGGGCTGATTTGGGTAGAGTAAGATCCGAACTCGTGGTGCCAAAGAGATAAAAGAGCAGACGCCATCTCGAAAAGGCAAGATTAACACCGTTTCAGCGGCAAACTCGATTGCATCAATCATGAAAGTAGAGGACTCAATTGCGACAAATTAAAGTAGGGACTAAAAGCGTATAAGTGCAAAGTAGTGTGACTAGTAACGGTATTTGACTCCATTATATTCACAGCTTAAATTTTAAACAATGGCGATAGTAATTAAAATGAATGATAATATATATAATTATAAATAGTTTAAAATATATTTGTGAAATCCCAACCAATTAAACGCCCTTGTAATCATACAAATATTTTTTATATCATGCCGAAATTATAGGGATTTCTATCTACTTGTTTTTTTTTTTTTTTGAAAATTTAACATTTTGGTTTCTTTTTTTTTTTTTAATTTGTAGGAAAATTTATTTGCATGCGTTAAGCATGGTTAATTGTCTTCTTTAATACTATTCTTGCATTTCAATTTAAAAAATAAAATAGAAATACTTATTTTTATTATATTAAAAAAAACTTTAAAATTAGTCAGAGAGAAATACATGTTCAAACACCAATTAATAACTCTATAAATTTTAAAGTGAATTAAGTTGCTTTTTTGTTCCAAATGAATATAGTTACATACATTGCTTGCGCTATAGTGCACTCCATGAGATCGATAAATTATAGTGACTGAAGCATCTTCTATGATCTGTTTTTTACAACATTTATTGTTTTTGTTATGAAAAGTTATTTTTATACTCAATTTAGAATAATATTAAACTGATCCACAGAAATAAG
This sequence comes from Dioscorea dumetorum, assembly GCA_902712375.1. NCBI lineage: Eukaryota > Viridiplantae > Streptophyta > Magnoliopsida > Dioscoreales > Dioscoreaceae > Dioscorea > Dioscorea dumetorum. The sequence continues at coordinate 120,251 of CACTHL010000336.1, forward strand.
AAAAGAATTTGCATTATTCACACCTGATGTTTAATATTTTTTGCAGCCTTATCTTCTGGCCATGAGATTGCTGGCGTGATTTTTAACAGAAGAATGGGCAAATCAATTAAAGTATTTTTACACTTTATAAAAAGAGTAAATGCACTAAATTCTAAATCATGATATAGTTTTTTTCAAGCAAATATAATCAGGATATCAATCAACATAAAGAAACAATTCTCACCAAAAAGACAAAATATTTTGCATA
>CACTHL010000337.1:0-7500 GCA_902712375.1 Dioscorea dumetorum
TTATGGTTCTCAGGTCTCAAGATATCTTGAGCCTTTTTGCATCAATCAATAGTTAAGCAAGATCTTAAACATCAAGGTTTCTAGATCTCAAGGGAAATCATCTCATGAGTCCATTAAGATGAAATCAAAATTAAAAAGGATCATATAGTATCATAATTTCAGTTTTCAAGAAACATTTCAAGAATCCATTGAAATCAAGAATTTCTCATTTCAAGGCATGCATCATTAAACAAGCATGATCATAGCTCTTTAATTAAACAATTCCCACTCACAAACTTGGCGAGATCGAACACTTGGATCACTCGCCTACTTGATCTTTACCCTTGCCTTTAGATCCACCTTCTTGAAGCCATTAACCATCCAAGAAAAACAAGAATCAATCACAACCTTATACAATCAATAAGAGAGGAAAGAATGCTCCAAAATTAGATCTCAAGGCTTCTAGGGTTTACTAAGTGTTCTAGATTCAAGAATTAACAATAATATAATCCTTAAATCCTCAAAATCAAAATGAAATCAAGAACATCCCTAATTGGGTTCGGATCTACAAGAATCAAAGGTTTAGAGATCAAGGATCTCCTCCATTCTTCACCAAAACATGAAATCAAGGCTCCTATACCATTCAAACATTAGATCCATGGCTAAATTCCAATTAAATAGTAGATCCATACTAAATCCACACTAATTCTCCATGGATCTAAAAAGAAATGAATAAAAGAACAAGGAATTGAAGAAAAGAAGAAAACCCACCTCAATCTTTGCTAGAACTAGAGGAGAATCACCATCAATGGAGAAGAGGGGAAGATGAACACCTTTCTCCTTTCTTGGAGCTCAAGAATGGAGATCTAATAGAGGGAGAATGAGGGGTTCAAGATGGGGAGAAAGAGAGAGGGAAATGAGGTCTTATAAAGGCCATTTAAGTTTGAAAACGGGTATTTATAGACCCAAAGCGCGGGAGGGCTCGCGGGCTCCCTTGCGGGCGCAAGGGAGGCCGCGAGGCCTTCCTGAAGCCTTGCGGCCTCCCCACGCGCCCGCATGGGAGCCCGCAAGCATTTTCTGGCCGGGGGTCCTTGCGGGCTCCCATTGCGGGCGCATGGGAGGCCGCAAGGCCTCTTCTTTGGCTCCTTGCGGGCACACTAAGTGCCCGCAAGGTCCCTTCCTTGCAAAAGCCTTTTAAAATACTTTTCCCCATCTTTTAACCTCTCAAAAAGACCTTAACTAAGATTCCAACAAAAATAAAACTCGACAAAAATTTAAACACACAACTTCTACACAAGAAACAAAGCACAAGAGAAGCGAAAAGATCGAACTTCCACAACCTACCCCCTTTAAAGAAATTTCGCCTCGAAATTTTTGGCATACCTCAAGATTCAAACAAAAGGGGATACTTGCTCTTCATCACTTCCTCGAGTTCCCAAGTTACCTCTTCTACCACATCATTTCTCCAAAGCACTTTAACCATAGGAATAATCTTTCGCCGAAGAGTTTTCACTTGAGAATCAAGGATCTCTACCGGTTGCACTTCAAATTTCAAATCTTCTCTTAACTCTACCGGCGGAGCTTCAAGACAATGAGAAGGGTCAGGGATATACTTCTTCAACATGGAAACATGGAACACATTATGAATCTTCTCCAACTCAGGCGGTAATTCTAATCGGTATGCCACCGGTCCAATCCTCTCCAGGATCACAAATGGACCTATAAATCGGGGATTCAACTTTCCCCTTCCTCGAAACCGAATTACCCCTTTCCAAGGAGAGATCTTCAAGAATACTCTATCCCCAACCTGAAACTCCAAAAATCTTCTACGGTTATCGGCATAACTCTTTTGCCTGTCTTGAGCTGTTTTCAATCTACCTCTAATCACTGCTACTTTCTCAACCGTTCGCTCAATCAACTCCACACTTTGAAGTTTTCTTTCTCCCACTTCATCCCAACAAAGAGGAGTTCTACACTTTCTTCCATACAAAGCTTCATACGGAGCCATACCAATGCTTGCTTGGAAGCTATTATTATAGGCAAATTCCACTAATGCCAAATGTTGCTCCCAACTCCCTTGGAAATCTATCACACAAGCCCTCAACACAGCCACCGAACTATATTTCCTACTCAAAGCATCAGCCACCACATTGGCTTTTCCTGGGTGATAATCGATTATCAAATCATAATCTTTTATCAATTCCAACCATCGCCTCTGCCTCAAATTCAAGTCCTTTTGAGTGAAAAGATATTTCAAACTTTTATGGTCTGTGAAAATCCGACATCTTTCCCCATAAAGATAATGCCTCCAAATCTTCAAAGCAAACACTACCGCAGCCAACTCCAAATCATGAGTAGGATAATTCAACTCATGTTGTTTCAACTGTCTAGAAGCATAGGCAACTACCTTTCCTTCTTGCATCAAAACACAACCTAAACCCTGCCGAGAGGCATCACTGAACACCACAAACTCTTTCTCATTCTCTGGCAAAGTAAGCACAGGAGCTGATGTCAATCGATCCTTTAAAATCTGAAAACTCTTCTCACACTCATCATTCCAAGAGAACTTCACTTCCTTACGAGTTAACTTTGACAAAGGTAATGCAATCGCAGAAAACCCTTCCACAAACCTCCTATAATAACCCGCAAGACCAAGAAAACTTCGAACTTCAGTAACATTCTTCGGCCTTTCCCAATCAACAATGGCTTCCACCTTCTTTGGATCCACCGAGATCCCTTCTCCTGACACCACATGCCCAAGAAATCCCACTTCATAAAGCCAAAACTCACACTTAGCAAACTTAGCAAACAACCGCCTCTCCCGGAGAGTTTGCAGTACAATCCTCAAATGTTGAGCATGCTCCTCATTGGAAGGTGAGTACACCAAAATATCATCAATAAACACAATGACAAATTTGTCCCAGGATAAGGCCTAAACACCCTGTTCATCAAATCCATAAAAGGCGCAGGAGCATTAGTCAAACCAAATGGCATCACCAAAAACTCATAATGTCCATATCGTGTCCGAAATGCCGTCTTCGGTACATCTTCGACCTAATCTTCAACCGATGATACCCAGACCTCAAATCAATCTTGGAGAATACCTTTGCCCCTTTTAATTGATCAAACAAATCATCAATCCTCGGCAATGGGTACTTGTTCTTAATTGTCACCTTATTCGGCTGTCGATAATCAACACACAGCCTCGGGAGATCCATCCTTCTTCTTCACAAAAAGGAAAGCGCCGGGGTGATATACTTGGTCGTATAAAACCCTTGTCTACCGGATCTTGCAACCGGAGTTTTCAACTCCTTTAACTCGCGGTGCGCCATCGGCAAGGTCGTAGTATAGAAATGGGAGCCGTCATGCCGGCAACAAATCTATAACAAACTCCATATCTCTCGGTTCGGGGGTAAACCTGGTAATTCCTCGGGGAAGACATCCCGAAACTCCCTCACCACGGCCATCTCCTCCAACTTTGGCTCTTTAACCCTTGTGTCCACCACATGAGCCAAAAAAACACGGAACAACCCTTACTCACCAATCTTCTAGCTTCCAAGGACGAAATCAAACATGAAGGTAAAGCCCTTCTCTTCCCCTTCAACACTCTCTGCGGTCCGAGGACCTAGGAAAAAGTTACTTCCTTCAAGAAACAATCAATGGAAGCATGATGCCTAACCAACCAATCCATACCAAGAATGGCATCAAAATCCTTCATCTCTAAAGGAATCAAATCTGCCTCCAACACTTCTCCACAAACTATCACAGAGACATTCTCTAAACACCAAACTCCGAACTACCTCCTCACCAAGAGGGGTTTGAATCACCAACTCACACCCTAAGAAGGAAGGTGGCCACTATCGGCATGGCATGCAAAAACAAGTGCTAACAAAGGAACGTTCGACCCTAGAATCAATCAAAACATAAGCATCAAGCTGAAAGATATGAAAGTACAGGTGTAGCATCGGCGGGGGGAGTAACTCTCCCTTGGCGAACGCGTGAATGTAGTGCTGGCATTTTTACGAAAGAGACCGTAAGACAATTCTTAGGAATGTTTCTATATGCATCTAATGCAATAAGTCAGACTCTATTTGGATCCATTGGATACAAGAATCAAAAGATCAACGTTTTGACCCAATCAGGGAACGATTCTGGGAAAACAAAAGCTCACTTTCGGACCCAATCGAAGACAGTGGTAAATAATGGAAGATCAACTTCTTGTCCCAATGGAAGACTGACTTTAAGTCAAGCTTATATTGACAAAATCCATTTCTAAACTCTAAACGGTTACTTGACCCAATCATGAAATCTTGAACCGACCCAATCATGTAACTTTATACTCGACCCAATCATTAAACTATATACTGACCCAATCATGATAACTGGGCTCGATACCACTAAAGTAGTGTCACGCCCCGACCCTCGGGTCCCGGCCCGTGGCACTACCGCCACGACAACCCGGGGGAGGTCAACACCGCCTCAACCCCGAATCGCCGTAAGGCTAACACGTTACCTGTACGATATTAACATTACCACAATAATACTCTAAATCTAAGGTATTCAATCACAACCCTGTACAAGATCAACGAGACTCACACATATATGTACATATATCCCCGGAAATCACAACATCAATGATCATGGACACAATCATAGTTTTTCACAAACACTTGGATGTAGACTCATACAACCTAAGGTCCTGATCTGAACCAATCAAGATTATACAAGATCAAATGGAAATACGAAAATATAGGTCCTAGTGGATCCATCTTATGCATGATGACAATGCTTAGTGAATCATACACTAGTCAAAGGAAAATGCAAGAATAGATGCCAAGCACTATCACGTCTTACGCCCTTCGCTGTGCTAACACCTGAAAAGGGGAGAAGAAAATGGGTGAGTAACTACGTTACTCGGTGAGGGGGTTGAACATGGAGCTATAACTCATACAAGAGTAAGGAATGATATGCCGAAAACATATGAAAATATTTAACAACCACAACTTACAAAATGCTTTAAATACCCAATTCAATATAACAAGCTTTCCAACTTTCTCAAAGAAAGGCATCAATAAAACACTGAAATTCTTTTTGTAAAGAGATTCAATACTGAAAATTCAAGTTAAGAATACTCGTCAAAAGATCAAAAGATCAAACCCATCGAAATAAGGATTTATAGTGCAACGCATGCAGAAATCCTTTATCGATAGCATCATCAATAGCCCATGAAAACTCTCCATCACTAACCATGGCCGTGGCTAGGTCGGGAGCCACCAAGATGCGCGTATCTTGGCGTTGGCCGTTGGGTATCCCGTGTGGTGACTCCGGGTCAACCAACAAAGCACCTTCGGGGTTCTCCTACGCGCCTCCTGTAAGGGCTAATCAACCGAGAACTCCACGCCACCCCATAGGTCGGTCCGTGGAGACTCGCTTCGCGTAAGACGGGGATCCTCCCCAATGTCACCATCCCGCCCGTAGGCTTATCATGAACGCATCATGATAATAATATGAAAACATCGATATAATATCATAATCTCATCAAAAGATCACAAATACTTCGCCCGTAGGCTCATCATAAACGTATCATTTTAAAATCACATATCTCAACAAGAGATCACAAATTCGCATAAAATACAACTCTTAATCGAAGAGTAAATCCTTTTGCGAAAAGCATCGACAATAATGTCATTTTCATCAAGAATATCAACACAAGAGTATTCTTTGAAAACTCATTTCAAATACGATAACATCGTGGGAGAATCTCAATTTGGTTTACATAGACCCTTATTCGGTCAAAATAACAAGAACATCGAATTCTCAAATTCACAAATCTTGAAAACATGTAGTTCAAACCATAGGATTATCCAATCCTCATCAAATATAAATAATCAAGAATTTAACAAGATCATAAACCATTATGGTTCCTAGGTCTCAAGGAAATCATCTCATGAGCCTTTTGTAATAGAATCAATAGTTAAGCAAGATCATAAACATCAAGGTTTCTAGATCTCAAGGAAATCATCTCATGAGTCCATTAAGATGAAATCAAGAATTAAAAGGATCATATAGTATCATAATTTCAGTTTTCAAGAAACATTTCAAGAATCCATTGAAATCAAGAATTTCTCATTTCAAGGCATGCATCATTAAACAAGCATGATCATAGCTCTTTAATTAAACAATTCCCACTCACAAACTTGGCGAGATCGAACACTTGGATCACTCGCCTACTTGATCTTTACCCTTGCCTTTAGATCCACCTTCTTGAAGCCATTAACCATCCAAGAAAAACAAGAATCAATCACAACCTTATACAATCAATAAGAGAGGAAAGAATGCTCCAAAATTAGATCTCAAGGCTTCTAGGGTTTACTAAGTGTTCTAGATTCAAGAATTAACAATAATATAATCCTTAAATCCTCAAAATCAAAATGAAATCAAGAACATCCTAATTGGGTTCGGATCTACAAGAATCAAAGGTTTAGAGATCAAGGATCTCCTCCATTCTTCACCAAAACATGAAATCAAGGCTCCTATACCATTCAAACATTAGATCCATGGCTAAATTCCAATTAAATAGTAGATCCATACTAAATCCACACTAATTCTCCATGGATCTAAAAAGAAATGAATAAAAGAACAAGGAATTGAAGAAAAGAAGAAAACCCACCTCAATCTTTGCTAGAACTAGAGGAGAATCACCATCAATGGAGAAGAGGGGAAGATGAACACCTTTCTCCTTTCTTGGAGCTCAAGAATGGAGATCTAATGGAGGGGAGAATGAGGGTTCAAGATGGGGAGAAAAAGAGAGGGAAATGAGGTCTTATAAAGGCCATTTAAGTTTGAAAACGGGTATTTATAGACCCAAAGCGCGGGAGGGCTCGCGGGCTCCCTTCTGCGGGCGCAAGGGAGGCCGCGAGGGCCCTTTCCGAAAGCCTTGCGGCCTCCCATGCGCCCCGCATGGGAGCCCGCAAGCATTTCTGGCCGGGGTCCTTGCGGGCTCCCATGCGGGCGCATGGGAGGCCGCAAGGCCTCTTCTTTGGCTCCTTGCGGGCACACTAAGTGCCCGCAAGGTCCCTTCCTTGCTAAAGCCTTTTAAAATACTTTTCCCCCATCTTTTAACCTCTCAAAAAGACCTTAACTAAGATTCCAACAAAAATAAAACTCGACAAAAATTTAAACACACAACTTCTACACAAGAAACAAAGCACAAGAGAAGCGAAAAAGATCGAACTTCCACACTCTGAGACCCCCCTTTTCTTGAGAGGGGGCGCCTAACCTTATTTCGCGAAACTAGTGGTTTTCCAGGGACCCCGATCCCGGCCAGGACCCGCAGCCCCACTCGATCACACAAGGCACACCCCACTCCGATCAAACTCCCATTCCACTCGTGCGAATTCGCTGAAACTTCACCCGTAGGGGTTTTTTATGATGACAAATCCATCTACGATGGTCCCGCCGCCGGATTCCGCCGCCGCCGGACCGCCCCCGCCGGTGGTGGGCCATTTCCTCCGATCAAAC
>CACTHL010000337.1:17500-25000 GCA_902712375.1 Dioscorea dumetorum
GCGCCCGCGGCGCATGGGCGCGCGGAATCACCGTCGGCCCCTCCGCGCGGGCAAGCCCAGGACGACCGCGGCAACCAGTGGTGCCGCGCGCCCTCGGCACCGCGCGACGCCCCCCGGGCATGGCCGGCAGTGCTCGCGCGCCACGGCACAGCCTGAGGCCCACCCGGATGGCCGGCAGCGCGCGCGCGGGCAAGCCCGCGCCGGGGCTAGCCGTGCGGGCTGGCCGAGCGCGCGGTCACGCCGGCCATGGCCGAGCGGGACGCGCGCGCACGCCCGCACGCCGGCACCCACCGGAGCGTCGCCCGGCCGGCAATCGCCGGAGCACCGCCGGCGGTCGCCCCGCCCGGGTCCGGCACAAGGCAGGCGGCAGCGGCGGCCGGTGGCCGGAGCCCGGCCGGCCTCCGGCGGCGGTGCCGGTGGCCGGTGGCCGGAGTCCGGCCGCCGGCGGAGGTGCCGGTCACCGGTGGCCGGAGTCCGGCCGGCGGCCGGCGGCGGCGGGCGGTGGCCGGAGTCCCGCCGGCCGGCGGCGGGCGGTGCCGCCGGCGGCGGCGGCGGGCGGTGGCCGGAGTCCGCCGGCGGCCGGCGGCGGCGGGCGGTGGCCGGAGTCCGCCGGCGGCCGGCGGCGGCGGGCGGTGGCCGGAGTCCGCCGGCGGCGGGCGGTGGTGGCCGGTGGCCGGTGGCCGGTGGCCGTCCCGCCCCTGCCGGCGGCGGTGGCCGGTGGCCGCCGGTCAGCCCGGCCAGGCCGCGGCCGGGCGGTGGCCGGATCCACCCGCCCAGCCCGGCGGCGGGTGGTGGCGCGCGGCTGATCCATGCCCCGCCCTGCCCGGTACCCGCCCAGCCCACCCGCGCGCGCCCGGCCGCGCGCGGGGCGTGGGCCCCCATGGGGCGAGGGAACACCCTCCCCCTAATATACCTGCAAAACATCCACCCCCAGGCAACCCCGGGGGTACAAAGGGTCTCTGAGACCCCCTTTTTCCTCGGCCGGACACTGTGCGCGCTGGCCCAGCGCGTGGCCGGGCGCTGCGCAGGCTGGCGCCGCGGGCACACTCCACTCCGATCAAACTTTAATTCTACTCGTGCGAATTCGCTGAAACTTCACCCCTGGGGGTTTTTTATGATGACAAATCCATCTACGATGGTCCCGCCACCAGATTCCGCCGCCGCCGGAGCACCACCGCCGGCGGTGGCCCATTTCCTCCGATCAAAACTTCTTTCCGAGGCCCCAAAATAGTTGAGAACTCACCATTGGGGTCCTATTTTGATGATACATGCATCTGCAATCATCCCGCGAGGAGATTCAAAGGTCGCCCGGGCGGCCGGCGCCGCCCGCTCGATCACAAGGCACACCCGGGCGCGCTCCGATCAAACTCATGATCCGCGCGTGCAAACGGCAAAACTCGTACCACGGGGTTTCATGTGATGCCTAGTGAGGGGCGGGGTCGCCGGTCCATGCCGGCGTCGCCCGGGCCGGCCGGCGCCGCCGCTCGATCACAAGGCACACCCGGGCGCGCTCCGATCAAACTCATGATCCGCGCGTGCAAACGCGGCGAAACTCGGACCACGGGGGTTTCATGTGATGCCTAGTGAGGGGCGGGGTCGCCGGTCCGTAACGGCGTCGCCCGGGCGGCCGCCGGCGCCGCCGCTCGATCACAAGGCACACCCGGCGCGCTCCGATCAAACTCATGATCCGCGCGTGCAAACGCGGCGAAACTCGTACCACGGGGTTTCATGTGATGCCTAGTGAGGGGCGGGGTCGCCGGTCCGTAACGCCCGGCGTCGCCCGGGCGGCCGCCGGCGCCGCCGCTCGATCACAAGGCACACCCGGCGCGCTCCGATCAAACTCATGATCCGCGCGTGCAAGCGCGGGAAACTCGGACCACGGGGTTTCATGTGATGCCTAGTGGGGGGCGGGGTCGCCGGTCCGTACGCCCCGGCGTCGCCCGGGCGGCCGCCGCGCCGCTCGATCACAAGGCACACCCGAGCGCGCTCCGATCAAACTCATGATCCGCGCGTCCAAACGCAAGCGAAACTCGGACCACGGGGTTTCATGTGATGCCTAGTGAGGGGCCTAGTGAGGGGGGTCGCCGGTCCCTGGCGTCGCCGGGCGGCCCGGCGCCGTTCGATCAAAGGCACACCCAGCGCTCATCAACTCATGATCCGCGCGAACGCGCAAACTCGGACCACGGGGTTTCATGTGATGCCTAGTGAGGGGCGGGGTCGCCGGTCCGTAACGCCCGGCGTCGCCCGGGCGGCCGCCGGCGCCGCCGCTCGATCACAAGGCACACCCGAGCGCGCTCCGATCAAACTCATGATCCGCGCGTGCAAACGCGGCGAAACTCGTACCACGGGGGTTTCATGTGATGCCTAGTGAGGGGCGGGGTCGCCGGTCCGTAACGCCCGGCGTCGCCCGGGCGGCCGCCCGGCGCCGCCGCTCGATCACAAGGCACACCCGGCGCGCTCCGATCAAACTCATGATCCGCGCGTCAGCAAACGCGAAACTCGTACCACGGGGGTTTCATGTGATGCCTAGTGAGGGGCGGGGTCGCCGGTCCGTAACGCCCGGCGTCGCCCGGGCGGCCGCCGGCGCCGCCGCTCGATCACAAGGCACACCCGGCGCGCTCGATCAAACTCATGATCCGCGCGTGCAAACGGCGAAACTCGGACCACGGGGGTTTCATGTGATGCCTAGTGAGGCGGGGCGTCGGTCGCCGTAACGCCCGGCGTCGCCCGGGCGGCCGCCCGGCGCCGCCGCTCGATCACAAGGCACACCCGGCGCGCTCCGATCAAACTCATGATCCGCGCGTGCAAACGCGGCGAAACTCGTACCACGGGGGTTTCATGTGATGCCTAGTGAGGGGCGGGGTCGCCGGTCCGTAACGCCCGGCGTCGCCCGGGCGGCCGCCGGCGCCGCCGCCGCTCGATCACAAGGCACACCCGAGCGCGCTCCGATCAAACTCATGATCCGCGCGTGCAAACGCGGCGAAACTCGTACCACGGGGTTTCATGTGATGCCTAGTGAGGGGCGGGGTCGCCGGTCCGTAACGCCCGGCGTCGCCCGGGCGGCCGCCGGCGCCCGCCGCTCGATCACAAGGCACACCCGAGCGCGCTCCGATCAAACTCATGATCCGCGCGTGCAAACGCGGCGAAACTCGGACCACGGGGTTTCATGTGATGCCTAGTGAGGGGCGGGGTCGCCGGTCCGTAACGCCCGGCGTCGCCCGGGCGGCCGCCGGCGCCGCCGCTCGATCACAAGGCACACCCGGCGCGCTCCGATCAAACTCATGATCCGCGCGTGCAAACGCGGCGAAACTCGGACCACGGGGTTTCATGTGATGCCTAGTGAGGGGCGGGGTCGCCGGTCCGTAACGCCCGGCGTCGCCCGGGCGGCCGCCGGCGCCGCCGCTCGATCACAAGGCACACCCGAGCGCGCTCCGATCAAACTCATGATCCGCGCGTGCAAACGCGGCGAAACTCGTACCACGGGGGTTTCATGTGATGCCTAGTGAGGGGCGGGGTCGCCGGTCCGTAACGCCCGGCGTCGCCCGGGCGGCCGCCGCGCGCCGCCGCTCGATCACAAGGCACACCCGGCGCGCTCCGATCAAACTCATGATCCGCGCGTGCAAACGCGGCGAAACTCGGACCACGGGGGTTTCATGTGATGCCTAGTGAGGGGCGGGGTCGCCGGTCCGTAACGCCCGACGTCGCCCGGGCGGCCGCCCGGCGCCGCCGCTCGATCACAAGGCACACCCGAGCGCGCTCCGATCAAACTCATGATCCGCGCGTGCAAACGCGGCGAAACTCGTACCACGGGGTTTCATGTGATGCCTAGTGAGGGGCGGGGTCGCCGGTCCGTAACGCCCGGCGTCGCCCGGGCGGCCGCCGGCGCCGCCGCTCGATCACAAGGCACACCCGAGCGCGCTCCGATCAAACTCATGATCCGCGCGTGCAAACGCGGCGAAACTCGTACCACGGGGTTTCATGTGATGCCTAGTGAGGGGCGGGGTCGCCGGTCCGTAACGCCCGGCGTCGCCCGGGCGGCCGCCGGCGCCGCCGCTCGATCACAAGGCACACCCGGGCGCGCTCCGATCAAACTCATGATCCGCGCGTGCAAACGCGGCGAAACTCGTACCACGGGGTTTCATGTGATGCCTAGTGAGGGGCGGGGTCGCCGGTCCGTAACGCCCGGCGTCGCCCGGGCGGCCGCCCGGCGCCGCCGCTCGATCACAAGGCACACCCGGGCGCGCTCCGATCAAACTCATGATCCGCGCGTGCAAACGCGGCGAAACTCGTACCACGGGGGTTTCATGTGATGCCTAGTGAGGGGCGGGGTCGCCGGTCCGTAACGCCCGGCGTCGCCCGGGCGGCCGCCGGCGCCGCCGCTCGATCACAAGGCACACCCGAGCGCGCTCCGATCAAACTCATGATCCGCGCGTGCAAACGCGGCGAAACTCGGTACCACGGGGGTTTCATGTGATGCCTAGTGAGGGGCGGGGTCGCCGGTCCGTAACGCCCGGCGTCGCCCGGGCGGCCGCCCGGCGCCGCCGCTCGATCACAAGGCACACCCGGCGCGCTCCGATCAAACTCATGATCCGCGCGTGCAAACGCGGCGAAACTCGTACCACGGGGTTTCATGTGATGCCTAGTGAGGGGCGGGGTCGCCGGTCCGTAACGCCCGGCGTCGCCCGGGCGGCCGCCCGGCGCCGCCGCTCGATCACAAGGCACACCCGAGCGCGCTCCGATCAAACTCATGATCCGCGCGTGCAAACGCGGCGAAACTCGTACCACGGGGTTTCATGTGATGCCTAGTGAGGGGCGGGGTCGCCGGTCCGTAACGCCCGGCGTCGCCCGGGCGGCCGCCGGCGCCGCCGCTCGATCACAAGGCACACCCGAGCGCGCTCCGATCAAACTCATGATCCGCGCGTGCAAACGCGGCGAAACTCGTACCACGGGGTTTCATGTGATGCCTAGTGAGGGGCGGGGTCGCCGGTCCGTATGCCCGGCGTCGCCCGGGCGGCCGCCGGCGCCGCCGCTCGATCACAAGGCACACCCGGCGCGCTCCGATCAAACTCATGATCCGCGCGTGCAAACGCGGCGAAACTCGTACCACGGGGTTTCATGTGATGCCTAGTGAGGGGCGGGGTCGCCGGTCCGTAACGCCCGGCGTCGCCCGGGCGGCCGCCCGGCGCCGCCGCTCGATCACAAGGCACACCCGAGCGCGCTCCGATCAAACTCATGATCCGCGCGTGCAAACGCGGCGAAACTCGTACCACGGGGTTTCATGTGATGCCTAGTGAGGGGCGGGGTCGCCGGTCCGTAGCGCCCGGCGTCGCCCGGGCGGCCGCCGGCGCCGCCGCTCGATCACAAGGCACACCCGAGCGCGCTCCGATCAAACTCATGATCCGCGCGTGCAAACGCGGCGAAACTCGGACCACGGGGGTTTCATGTGATGCCTAGTGAGGGGCGGGGTCGCCGGTCCGTAACGCCCGGCGTCGCCCGGGCGGCCGCCGGCGCCGCCGCTCGATCACAAGGCACACCCGGGCGCGCTCCGATCAAACTCATGATCCGCGCGTGCAAACGCGGCGAAACTCGTACCACGGGGGTTTCATGTGATGCCTAGTGAGGGGCGGGGTCGCCGGTCCGTAACGCCCGGCGTCGCCCGGGCGGCCGCCGGCGCCGCCGCTCGATCACAAGGCACACCCGAGCGCGCTCCGATCAAACTCATGATCCGCGCGTGCAAACGCGGCGAAACTCGTACCACGGGGTTTCATGTGATGCCTAGTGAGGGGCGGGGTCGCCGGTCCGTAGCGCCCGGCGTCGCCCGGGCGGCCGCCCGGCGCCGCCGCTCGATCACAAGGCACACCCGAGCGCGCTCCGATCAAACTCATGATCCCGCGCGTGCAAACGCGGCGAAACTCGTACCACGGGGTTTCATGTGATGCCTAGTGAGGGGCGGGGTCGCCGGTCCGTAACGCCCGGCGTCGCCCGGGCGGCCGCCGGCGCCGCCGCTCGATCACAAGGCACACCCGAGCGCGCTCCGATCAAACTCATGATCCGCGCGTGCAAACGCGGCGAAACTCGGACCACGGGGTTTCATGTGATGCCTAGTGAGGGGCGGGGTCGCCGGTCCGTAACGCCCGGCGTCGCCCGGGCGGCCGGCCGCCGCCGCTCGATCACAAGGCACACCCGGCGCGCTCCGATCAAACTCATGATCCGCGCGTGCAAACGCGGCGAAACTCGTACCACGGGGTTTCATGTGATGCCTAGTGAGGGGCGGGGTCGCCGGTCCGTAACGCCCGGCGTCCCCGGGCGCCGGCGCCGCCGCTCGATCACAAGGCACACCCGAGCGCGAATGACCTTGTCATAGAACTCGTTCCATTTTAACCCTCCCGTTTTGGTGCCCTTTGTCCTCCATTCCGAGGCAAGTTTTCTCATCCCTCGCCGTCGGCGATGCGGGGGACGGCCACGCGTCGGGCATGGCTGCCCCCGCCGCGCGAGGGATGCTAGGCTGGCTGGCTGCGGTCCAGCGCCGCGCGCCAGCCAGCCAGCGAGGCAGGGGCCTGGCGCCGCTGGGCAGGCCGCGCGCCTGCCGCCGGCCGACATGCTGGCTGGCTGGCTGGCCGCGCGCCTGCCGGCCAGACATGCTGGCTGGCTGGCTGGGCAGCCGCGCGCCTGCCAGCCAGCCAGACATGCTGGCTGGCTGGCTGGGCAGGCCGCGCGCCTGAGCCAGCCAGCCAGACGGGGCGCCTGGCACGCGCTTGCCGCGGCTGACCAGCCAGGCAGCGCGCCAGCCAGGCAGCCACGCAGCGGGCGGCCCGCGCGCCCCGGCCCCCCGGCCCGCGCCAGCCCCCCAGGGGCCAGGCAGCCCCAGCCCGGACAGCCCCGCGGCGGGCCGGCCGGCGCCCGCCGCGGTCCGGCGGCGCGGATCGCCGCCGCTCGGCCCGCCCGCCCCGCCCTCCCTCCCTCCCTCCTCCTTCTTCTTCTTCTTCTTAAATTTATATATGGGTGTCGGCGTGCCGGAACACGCCGTGATCATCGCCCCCCCATCGCCCACCGACGGGCGTGGCGGAGTGCCCATCACCGCCCATGGGGGGGTCGGCTAGGGCGCCCACCCCCTACTATACCTGCAAAACATCCACCCCCAGGCAGCCCCGGGGGTACAAAGGGTCTCTGAGACCCCCTTTTCTTGAGAGGGGGCGCCTAACCTTATTTCGCGAAACTAGTGGTTTTCCGGGGACCCCGATCCCGGCCAGGACCCGCAGCCCCACTCGATCACACAAGGCACACCCCACTCCGATCAAACTCCCATTCCACTCGTGCGAATTCGCTGAAACTTCACCCGTAGGGGTTTTTTATGATGACAAATCCATCTACGATGGTCCCGCCGCCGGATTCCGCCGCCGCCGGACCGCCCCCGCCGGTGGTGGGCCATTTCCTCCGATCAAACTTTCGTTCCAAGGCCCCAAAATAGTTGAGAACTCGCCATCGGGTGCCTATTTTGAT
>CACTHL010000337.1:35000-42500 GCA_902712375.1 Dioscorea dumetorum
CCGCGGCAACCAGTGGTGCCGCGCGCCCTCGGCACCGCGCGACGCCCCCGGGCATGGCCGGCAGTGCTCGCGCGCCACGGCACGGCCTGAGGCCCACCCGGATGGCCGGCAGCGCGCGCGCGGGCAAGCGCGCGCGCGGGCCGCGCCGGGGCTAGCCGTGCGGGCTGGCCGAGCGCGCGGTCACGCCCGGCCATGGCCGAGCGGGACGCGCGCGCACGCCCGCACGCCGGCACCCACCGGAGCGTCGCCCGGCCGGCAATCGCCGGAGCACCGCCGGCGGTCGCCCCGCCCGGGTCCGGCACAAGGCAGGCGGCGGCGGCGGCCGGTGGCCGGGCCCGGCCGGCCTCCGGCGGCGGTGCCGGTGGCCGGTGGCCGGAGTCCGGCCGCCGGCGGCGGTGCCGGTCGCCGGTGGCCGGAGTCCGGCCGGCGGCCGGCGGCGGCGGGCGGTGGCCGGAGTCCCGCCGGCGGCCGGCGGCGGCGGGCGGTGGCCGGAGTCCGCCGGCGGCCGGCGCGGCGGTGGCGGAGTCCGCCGGCGGCCCGGCGGCGGCGGGCGGTGGCCGGAGTCCGCCGGCGGCCGGCGGCGGCGGGCGGTGGCCGGAGTCCGCCGGCGGCGGGCGGTGGTGGCCGGTGGCCGGTGGCCGGTGGCCGTCCCGCCCCTGCCGGCGGCGGTGGCCGGTGGCCGCCGGTCGGCCCGGCCAGGCCGCGGCCGGGCGGTGGCCGGATCCACCCGCCCGGCCCGGCGGCGGGTGGTGGCGCGCGGCTGATCCATGCCCCGCCGCGCCTGCCCGGTACCCGCCCAGCCCACCCGCGCGCGCACCGGCCGCGCGCGGGCGTGGGCGCCCATGGGGCGAGGGAACACCCTCCCCCCTAATATACCTGCAAAACATCCACCCCCGAGGCAACCCCGGGGGTACAAAGGGTCTCTGAGACCCCCTTTTTCCTCGGCCGGACACTGTGCGCGCTGGCCCGGCGCGTGGCCGGGCGCTGCGCGGCTGGCGCCGCGCGGGCACACTCCACTCCGATCAAACTTTAATTCTACTCGTGCGAATTCGCTGAAACTTCACCCCTGGGGGTTTTTATGATGACAAATCCATCTACGATGGTCCCGCCACCAGATTCCGCCGCCGCCGGGCACCACCGCCGGCGGTGGCCCATTTCCTCCGATCAAAACTTCTTTCCGAGGCCCCAAAATAGTTGAGAACTCACCATTGGGGTCCTATTTTGATGATACATGCATCTGCAATCATCCCGCGAGGAGATTCAAAGGTCGCCCGGGCGGCCCGGCGCGCGCCGCTCGATCACAAGGCACACCCGGCGCGCTCCGATCAAACTCATGATCCGCGCGTGCAAACGCGGCGAAACTCGTACCACGGGGTTTCATGTGATGCCTAGTGAGGGGCGGGCTCGCCGGTCCGTAGCGCCCGGCGTCGCCCGGGCGGCCGCCGGCGCCGCCGCTCGATCACAAGGCACACCCGGCGCGCTCCGATCAAACTCATGATCCGCGCGTCCAAACGCGGCGAAACTCGGACCACGGGGGTTTCATGTGATGCCTAGTGAGGGGCGGGGTCGCCGGTCCGTAACGCCCGGCGTCGCCCGGGCGGCCGCCCGGCGCCGCCGCTCGATCACAAGGCACACCCGGCGCGCTCCGATCAAACTCATGATCCGCGCGTGCAAGCGGCGAAACTCGTACCACGGGGTTTCATGTGATGCCTAGTGAGGCGGGGTCGCCGTGTGCGTCGCCCGGGCGGCCGCCGGCGCCGCCGCTCGATCACAAGGCACACCCGGCGCGCTCCGATCAAACTCATGATCCGCGCGTGCAAACGCGGAAACTCGGACCACGGGGGTTTCATGTGATGCCTAGTGAGGGGCGGGGTCGCCGGTCCGTAACGCCCGGCGTCGCCCGGGCGGCCGCCGGCGCCGCCGCTCGATCACAAGGCACACCCGAGCGCGCTCCGATCAAACTCATGATCCGCGCGTCCAACGCGGCGAAACTCGGACCACGGGGTTTCATGTGATGCCTAGTGAGGGGCGGGGTCGCCGGTCCGCCCGTAACGCCCGGCCGTCGGCGCCCGGCGCGCCCGTCTCCGGCTCCGCTTTTTGTGCGGCCGCTCGATCACAAGGCACACCCGGCGCGCTCCGATCAAACTCATGATCCGCGCGTGCAAACGCGGCGAAACTCGTACCACGGGGTTTCATGTGATGCCTAGTGAGGGGCGGGGTCGCCGGTCCGTAACGCCCGGCGTCGCCCGGGCGGCCGCCGGCGCCGCCGCTCGATCACAAGGCACACCCGGCGCGCTCCGATCAAACTCATGATCCGCGCGTGCAAACGCGGCGAAACTCGTACCACGGGGTTTCATGTGATGCCTAGTGAGGGGCGGGGTCGCCGGTCCGTAGCGCCCGGCGTCGCCCGGGCGGCCGCCGGCGCCGCCGCTCGATCACAAGGCACACCCGGGCGCGCTCCGATCAAACTCATGATCCGCGCGTCCAAACGCGGCGAAACTCGGACCGCGGGGGTTTCATGTGATGCCTAGTGAGGCGGGGGGCGCCGTCCGTTAACGCCGCCCTCCCCCGGGCGGCCGCCGGGCGCCGCCGCTCGATCACAAGGCACACCCGGGCGCGCTCCGATCAAACTCATGATCCGCGCGTGCAAACGCGGCGAAACTCGTACCACGGGGTTTCATGTGATGCCTAGTGAGGGGCGGGGTCGCCGGTCCGTAACGCCCGGCGTCGCCCGGGCGGCCGCCGGCGCCGCCGCTCGATCACAAGGCACACCCGGCGCGCTCCGATCAAACTCATGATCCGCGCGTGCAAACGCGGCGAAACTCGTACCACGGGGTTTCATGTGATGCCTAGTGAGGGGCGGGGTCGCCGGTCCGTAGCGCCCGGCGTCGCCCGGGCGGCCGCCGGCGCCGCCGCTCGATCACAAGGCACACCCGGCGCGCTCCGATCAAACTCATGATCCGCGCGTGCAAACGCGGCGAAACTCGTACCACGGGGTTTCATGTGATGCCTAGTGAGGGGCGGGGTCGCCGGTCCGTAACGCCCGGCGTCGCCCGGGCGGCCGCCGGCGCCGCCGCTCGATCACAAGGCACACCCGAGCGCGCTCCGATCAAACTCATGATCCGCGCGTGCAAACGCGGCGAAACTCGTACCACGGGGTTTCATGTGATGCCTAGTGAGGGGCGGGGTCGCCGGTCCGTAGCGCCCGGCGTCGCCCGGGCGGCCGCCGGCGCCGCCGCTCGATCACAAGGCACACCCGAGCGCGCTCCGATCAAACTCATGATCCGCGCGTCCAAACGCGGCGAAACTCGGACCACGGGGTTTCATGTGATGCCTAGTGAGGGGCGGGGTCGCCGGTCCGTAACGCCCGGCGTCGCCCGGGCGGCCGCCCGGCGCCGCCGCTCGATCACAAGGCACACCCGAGCGCGCTCCGATCAAACTCATGATCCGCGCGTCCAAACGCGGCGAAACTCGGACCACGGGGGTTTCATGTGATGCCTAGTGAGGGGCGGGGTCGCCGGTCCGTAACCCCGGCGTCGCCCGGGCGGCCGCCGGCGCCGCCGCTCGATCACAAGGCACACCCGGCGCGCTCCGATCAAACTCATGATCCGCGCGTGCAAACGCGAAAAATTCGTACCACGGGGGTTTCATGTGATGCCTAGTGAGGGGCGGGGTCGCCGGTCCGTAACGCCCGGCGTCGCCCGGGCGGCCGCCGGCGCCGCCGCTCGATCACAAGGCACACCCGGCGCGCTCCGATCAAACTCATGATCCGCGCGTGCAAACGCGGCGAAACTCGTACCACGGGGTTTCATGTGATGCCTAGTGAGGGGCGGGGTCGCCGGTCCGTAGCGCCCGGCGTCGCCCGGGGGGGCCGCCGGCGCCGCCGCTCGATCACAAGGCACACCCGAGCGCGCTCCGATCAAACTCATGATCCGCGCGTGCAAAACGGCGAAACTCGGACCACGGGGGTTTCATGTGATGCCTAGTGAGGGGCGGGGTCGCGCGGTCCGTAACGCCCGGCGTCGCCCGGGCGGCCGGCCGGCGCGCCGCTCGATCACAAGGCACACCCGGCGCGCTCCGATCAAACTCATGATCCGCGCGTGCAAACGCGGCGAAACTCGTACCACGGGGTTTCATGTGATGCCTAGTGAGGGGCGGGGTCGCCGGTCCGTAACGCCCGGCGTCGCCCGGGCGGCCGCCGGCGCCGCCGCTCGATCACAAGGCACACCCGAGCGCGCTCCGATCAAACTCATGATCCGCGCGTGCAAGCGCGGCGAAACTCGTACCACGGGGTTTCATGTGATGCCTAGTGAGGGGCGGGGTCGCCGGTCCGTAACGCCCGGCGTCGCCCGGGCGGCCGCCCGGCGCCGCCGCTCGATCACAAGGCACACCCGGCGCGCTCCGATCAAACTCATGATCCGCGCGTGCAAACGCGGCGAAACTCGTACCACGGGGTTTCATGTGATGCCTAGTGAGGGGGCGGGGTCGCCGGTCCGTAACGCCCGGCGTCGCCCGGGCGGCCGCCCGGCGCCGCCGCTCGATCACAAGGCACACCCGAGCGCGCTCCGATCAAACTCATGATCCGCGCGTGCAAACGCGCGAAACTCGTACCACGGGGTTTCATGTGATGCCTAGTGAGGGGGGGGTGCCGGTTCCTTACCCCCCCCTCGCCCGGGGGCCGCCCCGGCCCCGCCGCTCGATCACAAGGCACACCCGGCGCGCTCCGATCAAACTCATGATCCGCGCGTGCAACGCGGCGAAACTCGGTACCACGGGGTTTCATGTGATGCCTAGTGAGGGGCGGGGTCGCCGGTCCGTAACGCCCGGCGTCGCCCGGGCGGCCGCCGGCGCCGCCGCTCGATCACAAGGCACACCCGAGCGCGCTCCGATCAAACTCATGATCCGCGCGTGCAAACGGCGAAACTCGTACCACGGGGTTTCATGTGATGCCTAGTGAGGGGCGGGGTCGCCGGTCCGTAACGCCCGGCGTCGCCCGGGCGGCCGCCGGCGCCGCCGCTCGATCACAAGGCACACCCGAGCGCGCTCCGATCAAACTCATGATCCGCGCGTGCAAACGCGGCGAAACTCGTACCACGGGGGTTTCATGTGATGCCTAGTGAGGGGCGGGGTCGCCGGTCCGTAACGCCCGGCGTCGCCCGGGCGGCCGCCCGGCGCCGCCGCTCGATCACAAGGCACACCCGAGCGCGCTCCGATCAAACTCATGATCCGCGCGTGCAAACGCGGCGAAACTCGTACCACGGGGTTTCATGTGATGCCTAGTGAGGGGCGGGGTCGCCGGTCCGTAACGCCCGGCGTCGCCCGGGCGGCCGCCGGCGCCGCCGCTCGATCACAAGGCACACCCCGGCGCGCTCCGATCAAACTCATGATCCGCGCGTGCAAGCGCGCGAAACTCGGACCACGGGGTTTCATGTGATGCCTAGTGAGGGGCGGGGTCGCCGGTCCGTAACGCCCGGCGTCGCCCGGGCGGCCGCCGGCGCCGCCGCTCGATCACAAGGCACACCCGGCGCGCTCCGATCAAACTCATGATCCGCGCGTGCAAACGCGGCGAAACTCGTACCACGGGGTTTCATGTGATGCCTAGTGAGGGGCGGGGTCGCCGGTCCGTAGCGCCCGGCGTCGCCCGGGCGGCCGCCGGCGCCGCCGCTCGATCACAAGGCACACCCGAGCGCGCTCCGATCAAACTCATGATCCGCGCGTGCAAACGCGGCGAAACTCGGACCACGGGGTTTCATGTGATGCCTAGTGAGGGGCGGGGTCGCCGGTCCGTAACGCCCGGCGTCGCCCGGGCGGCCGCCGGCGCCGCCGCTCGATCACAAGGCACACCCGGGCGCGCTCCGATCAAACTCATGATCCGCGCGTCCAAACGCGGCGAAACTCGTACCACGGGGTTTCATGTGATGCCTAGTGAGGGGGCGGGGTCGCCGGTCCGTAGCGCCCGGCGTCGCCCGGGCGGCCGCCCGGCGCCGCCGCTCGATCACAAGGCACACCCGAGGCGCGCTCCGATCAAACTCATGATCCGCGCGTCCAAACGCGGCGAAACTCGGACCACGGGGTTTCATGTGATGCCTAGTGAGGGGCGGGGTCGCCGGTCCGTAACGCCCGGCGTCGCCCGGGCGGCCGCCCGGCGCCGCCGCTCGATCACAAGGCACACCCGAGGCGCGCTCCGATCAAACTCATGATCCGCGCGTGCAAACGCGGCGAAACTCGTACCACGGGGTTTCATGTGATGCCTAGTGAGGGGCGGGGTCGCCGGTCCGTAACGCCCGGCGTCGCCCGGGCGGCCGCCGGCGCCGCCGCTCGATCACAAGGCACACCCGGCGCGAATGACCTTGTCATAGAACTCGTTCCATTTTAACCCTCCCGTTTTGGTGCCCTTTGTCCTCCATTCCGAGGCAAGTTTTCTCATCCCTCGCCGTCGGCGATGCGGGGGACGGCCACGCGTCGGGCATGGCTGCGCCCGCGGCGCGCGGGGATGCTAGGCTGGGCGCGCGCTGCAGCGGTCCAGCGCAGCGCGCCAGCCAGCCAGCGAGGCAGGGGCCTGGCGCCGCTGGGCAGGCCGCGCGCCTGCCAGCCAGACATGCTGGCTGGCTGGCTGGGCAGGCGCGCGCGCCTGCCAGCCAGCCAGACATGCTGGCTGGCTGGCTGGGCAGGCCGCGCGCCTGCCAGCCAGCCAGACATGCTGGCTGCCTGGCTGGGCAGGCAGCGCGCCTGCCAGCCAGCCAGCCAGACGGGGCGCCTGGCACCGCTTGCCGCGGCTGACCAGCCAGGCAGCGCGCCAGCCAGGCAGCCACGCAGCCACGCGGCGGGCGGGGCGCCCGGCGCCGCTGCCCCGCCAGGCAGCGCGCCAGCCACGCAGCGGGCCAGGCAGCCCCAGCCCGGACAGCCCCGCAGCGGGCCAGCCGGCGCCCGCCGCGGTCCGGCGGCGCGGATCGCCGCCGCTCGGCCCGCCCGCCCCGCCCTCCCTCCCTCCCTCCTCCTTCTTCTTCTTCTTCTTAAATTTATATATGGGTGTCGGCGTGCCGGGCTCGCGCCGTGATCATCGCCCCCCATCGCCCCACCGGCGGGCGTGGCGGAGTGCCCATCACCGCCCATGGGGGGGTCGCTTGGGCGCCCACCCCCTACTATACCTGCAAAACATCCACCCCCGGGCAGCCCCGGGGGTACAAAGGGTCTCTGAGACCCCCCTTTTCTTGAGAGGGGGCGCCTAACCTTATTTCGCGAAACTAGTGGTTTTCCGGGGACCCCGATCCCGGCCAGGACCCGCAGCCCCACTCGATCACACAAGGCACACCCCACTCCGATCAAACTCCCATTCCACTCGTGCGAATTCGCTGAAACTTCACCCGTAGGGGTTTTTTATGATGACAAATCCATCTACGATGGTCCCGCCGCCGGATTCCGCCGCCGCCGGACCGCCCCCGCCGGTGGTGGGCCATTTCCTCCGATCAAACTTTCGTTCCAAGGCCCCAAAATAGTTGA
>CACTHL010000337.1:52500-55000 GCA_902712375.1 Dioscorea dumetorum
CCTCCGCGCGGGCAAGCCCAGGACGACCGCGGCAACCAGTGGTGCCGCGCGCCCTCGGCACCGCGCGACGCCCCCGGGCATGGCCGGCAGTGCTCGCGCGCCACGGCACAGCCTGAGGCCCACCCGGATGGCCGGCAGCGCGCGCGGGCAAGCGCGCGCGCGGGCAAGCCCGCGCCGGGGCTAGCCGTGCGGGCTGGCCGAGCGCGCGGTCACGCCGGCCATGGCCGAGCGGGACGCGCGCGCACGCCCGCACGCCGGCACCCACCGGAGCGTCGCCCGGCCGGCAATCGCCGGAGCACCGCCGGCGGTCGCCCCGCCCGGGTCCGGCACAAGGCAGGCGGCAGCGGCGGCCGGTGGCCGGAGCCCGGCCGGCCTCCGGCGGCGGTGCCGGTGGCCGGTGGCCGGAGTCCGGCCGCCGGCGGAGGTGCCGGTCACCGGTGGCCGGAGTCCGGCCGGCGGCCGGCGGCGGCGGGCGGTGGCCGGGTCCCGCCGGCGGCCGGCGGCGGCGGGGGTGGCCGGGTCCGCCGGCGGCCGGCGGCGGCGGGCGGTGGCCGGAGTCCGCCGGCGGCCGGCGGCGGCGGGCGGTGGCCGGAGTCCGCCGGCGGCCGGCGGCGGCGGGCGGTGGCCGGAGTCCGCCGGCGGCCGGCGGCGGTGGCCGGTGGCCGGTGGCCGGTGGCCGTCCCGCCCCTGCCGGCGGCGGTGGCCGGTGGCCGCCGGTCAGCCCGGCCAGGCCGCGGCCGGGCGGTGGCCGGATCCACCCGCCCAGCCCGGCGGCGGGTGGTGGCGCGCGGCTGATCCATGCCCCGCCGCGCCTGCCCGGTACCCGCCCAGCCCACCCGCGCGCGCACCGGCCGCGCGCGGGCGTGGGCGCCCATGGGGCGAGGGAACACCCTCCCCCTAATATACCTGCAAAACATCCACCCCCAGGCAACCCCGGGGGTACAAAGGGTCTCTGAGACCCCCTTTTTCCTCGGCCGGACACTGTGCGCGCTGGCCCAGCGCGTGGCCGGGCGCTGCGCGGGCTGGCGCCGCGCGGGCACACTCCACTCCGATCAAACTTTAATTCTACTCGTGCGAATTCGCTGAAACTTCACCCCTGGGGGTTTTTTATGATGACAAATCCATCTACGATGGTCCCGCCACCAGATTCCGCCGCCGCCGGGCACCACCGCCGGCGGTGGCCCATTTCCTCCGATCAAAACTTCTTTCCGAGGCCCCAAAATAGTTGAGAACTCACCATTGGGGTCCTATTTTGATGATACATGCATCTGCAATCATCCCGCGAGGAGATTCAAAGGTCGCCCGGGCGTGCGCGCCGCCGCTCGATCACAAGGCACACCCGGGCGCGCTCCGATCAAACTCATGATCCGCGCGTGCAAAACGCGGCGAAACTCGTACCACGGGGGTTTCATGTGATGCCTAGTGAGGGGCGGGGTCGCCGGTCCGTAACGCCCGGCGTCGCCCGGGCGGCCGCCGGCGCCGCCGCTCGATCACAAGGCACACCCGAGCGCGCTCCGATCAAACTCATGATCCGCGCGTGCAAACGCGGCGAAACTCGGACCACGGGGGTTTCATGTGATGCCTAGTGAGGGGCGGGGTCGCCGGTCCGTAACGCCCGGCGTCGCCCGGGCGGCCGCCCGGCGCCGCCGCTCGATCACAAGGCACACCCGGGCGCGCTCCGATCAAACTCATGATCCGCGCGTGCAAACGCGGCGAAACTCGTACCACGGGGTTTCATGTGATGCCTAGTGAGGGGCGGGGTCGCCGGTCCGTAACGCCCGGCGTCGCCCGGGCGGCCGCCGGCGCCGCCGCTCGATCACAAGGCACACCCGAGCGCGCTCCGATCAAACTCATGATCCGCGCGTGCAAACGCGGCGAAACTCGTACCACGGGGGTTTCATGTGATGCCTAGTGAGGGGCGGGGTCGCCGGTCCGTAACGCCCGGCGTCGCCCGGGCGGCCGCCGGCGCCGCCGCTCGATCACAAGGCACACCCGGCGCGCTCCGATCAAACTCATGATCCGCGCGTGCAAACGCGGCGAAACTCGGACCACGGGGTTTCATGTGATGCCTAGTGAGGGGCGGGGTCGCCGGTCCGTAACGCCCGGCGTCGCCCGGGCGGCCGCCGGCGCCGCCGCTCGATCACAAGGCACACCCGAGCGCGCTCCGATCAAACTCATGATCCGCGCGTGCAAACGCGGCGAAACTCGTACCACGGGGTTTCATGTGATGCCTAGTGAGGGGCGGGGTCGCCGGTCCGTAACGCCCGGCGTCGCCCGGGCGGCCGCCGGCGCCGCCGCTCGATCACAAGGCACACCCGAGCGCGCTCCGATCAAACTCATGATCCGCGCGTGCAAACGCGGCGAAACTCGTACCACGGGGTTTCATGTGATGCCTAGTGAGGGGCGGGGTCGCCGGTCCGTAACGCCCGGCGTCGCCCGGGCGGCCGCCGGCGCCGCCGCTCGATCACAAGGCACACCCGAGCGCGCTCCGATCAAACTC
>CACTHL010000337.1:57500-65000 GCA_902712375.1 Dioscorea dumetorum
CGGCCGCCGGCGCCGCCGCTCGATCACAAGGCACACCCGAGCGCGCTCCGATCAAACTCATGATCCGCGCGTGCAAACGCGGCGAAACTCGTACCACGGGGTTTCATGTGATGCCTAGTGAGGGGCGGGGTCGCCGGTCCGTAACGCCCGGCGTCGCCCGGGCGGCCGCCCGGCGCCGCCGCTCGATCACAAGGCACACCCGAGCGCGCTCCGATCAAACTCATGATCCGCGCGTGCAAACGCGGCGAAACTCGTACCACGGGGTTTCATGTGATGCCTAGTGAGGGGCGGGGTCGCCGGTCCGTAACGCCCGGCGTCGCCCGGGCGGCCGCCGGCGCCGCCGCTCGATCACAAGGCACACCCGGGCGCGCTCCGATCAAACTCATGATCCGCGCGTGCAAACGGCGAAACTCGTACCACGGGGGTTTCATGTGATGCCTAGTGAGGGGCGGGGTCGCCGGTCCGTAACGCCCGGCGTCGCGCTCGATCAAACTCATGATCCGCGCGTGCAAAACTCGTACCCGGGGTTTATGTGATGCCTAGTGAGGGGGTCGCCGGTCCGTCGCCCGGCGTCGCCCGGGGCCGCCGCCCGCCGCTCGATCACAAGGCACACCCGGGCGCGCTCCGATCAAACTCATGATCCGCGCGTGCAAACGCGGCGAAACTCGGACCACGGGGTTTCATGTGATGCCTAGTGAGGGGCGGGGTCGCCGGTCCGTAACGCCCGGCGTCGCCCGGGCGGCCGCCGGCGCCGCCGCTCGATCACAAGGCACACCCGAGCGCGCTCCGATCAAACTCATGATCCGCGCGTGCAAACGCGGCGAAACTCGTACCACGGGGTTTCATGTGATGCCTAGTGAGGGGCGGGGTCGCCGGTCCGTAACGCCCGGCGTCGCCCGGGCGGCCGCCCGGCGCCGCCGCTCGATCACAAGGCACACCCGAGCGCGCTCCGATCAAACTCATGATCCGCGCGTGCAAACGCGGCGAAACTCGTACCACGGGGTTTCATGTGATGCCTAGTGAGGGGCGGGGTCGCCGGTCCGTAACGCCCGGCGTCGCCCGGGCGGCCGCCGGCGCCGCCGCTCGATCACAAGGCACACCCGAGCGCGCTCCGATCAAACTCATGATCCGCGCGTGCAAACGCGGCGAAACTCGTACCACGGGGTTTCATGTGATGCCTAGTGAGGGGCGGGGTCGCCGGTCCGTAACGCCCGGCGTCGCCCGGGCGGCCGCCCGCGCCGCCGCCTCGATCACAAGGCACACCCGAGCGCGCTCCGATCAAACTCATGATCCGCGCGTGCAAACGCGGCGAAACTCGGACCACGGGGTTTCATGTGATGCCTAGTGAGGGGCGGGGTCGCCGGTCCGTATACGCCCGGCGTCGCCCGGGCGGCCGCCGGCGCCGCCGCTCGATCACAAGGCACACCCGGGCGCGCTCCGATCAAACTCATGATCCGCGCGTGCAAACGCGGCGAAACTCGGACCACGGGGGTTTCATGTGATGCCTAGTGAGGGGCGGGGTCGCCGGTCCGTAACGCCCGGCGTCGCCCGGGCGGCCGCCGGCGCCGCCGCTCGATCACAAGGCACACCCGAGCGCGCTCCGATCAAACTCATGATCCGCGCGTGCAAACGCGGCGAAACTCGGACCACGGGGGTTTCATGTGATGCCTAGTGAGGGGCGGGGTCGCCGGTCCGTAACGCCCGGCGTCGCCCGGGCGGCCGCCGGCGCCGCCGCTCGATCACAAGGCACACCCGGCGCGCTCCGATCAAACTCATGATCCGCGCGTGCAAACGCGGCGAAACTCGGACCACGGGGGTTTCATGTGATGCCTAGTGAGGGGCGGGGTCGCCGGTCCGTAACGCCCGGCGTCGCCCGGGCGGCCGCCGGCGCCGCCGCTCGATCACAAGGCACACCCGAGCGCGCTCCGATCAAACTCATGATCCGCGCGTGCAAACGCGGCGAAACTCGTACCACGGGGGTTTCATGTGATGCCTAGTGAGGGGCGGGGTCGCCGGTCCGTAACGCCCGACGTCGCTCCGGGCGGCCGCCGGCGCCGCCGCTCGATCACAAGGCACACCCGAGCGCGCTCCGATCAAACTCATGATCCGCGCGTGCAAACGCGGCGAAACTCGTACCACGGGGTTTCATGTGATGCCTAGTGAGGGGCGGGGTCGCCGGTCCGTAACGCCCGGCGTCGCCCGGGCGGCCGCCGGCGCCGCCGCTCGATCACAAGGCACACCCGGAGCGCGCTCCGATCAAACTCATGATCCGCGCGTGCAAACGCGGCGAAACTCGTACCACGGGGTTTCATGTGATGCCTAGTGAGGGGGCGGGGTCGCCGGTCCGTAACGCCCGGCGTCGCCCGGGCGGCCGCCGGCGCCGCCGCTCGATCACAAGCCACACCCGAGCGCGCTCCGATCAAACTCATGATCCGCGCGTGCAAACGCGGCGAAACTCGTACCACGGGGTTTCATGTGATGCCTAGTGAGGGGCGGGGTCGCCGGTCCGTAACGCCCGGCGTCGCCCGGGCGGCCGCCGGCGCCGCCGCTCGATCACAAGGCACACCCGGGGCGCGCTCCGATCAAACTCATGATCCGCGCGTGCAAACGCGGCGAAACTCGTACCACGGGGGTTTCATGTGATGCCTAGTGAGGGGCGGGGTCGCCGGTCCGTAACGCCCGGCGTCGCCCGGGCGGCCGCCGGCGCCGCCGCTCGATCACAAGGCACACCCGGCGCGCTCCGATCAAACTCATGATCCGCGCGTGCAAACGCGGCGAAACTCGTACCACGGGGTTTCATGTGATGCCTAGTGAGGGGGCGGGGTCGCCGGTCCGTAACGCCCGGCGTCGCCCGGGCGGCCGCCGGCGCCGCCGCTCGATCACAAGGCACACCCGGCGCGCTCCGATCAAACTCATGATCCGCGCGTGCAAACGCGGCGAAACTCGGACCACGGGGTTTCATGTGATGCCTAGTGAGGGGCGGGGTCGCCGGTCCGTAACGCCCGGCGTCGCCCGGGCGGCCGCCGGCGCCGCCGCTCGATCACAAGGCACACCCGAGCGCGCTCCGATCAAACTCATGATCCGCGCGTGCAAACGCGGCGAAACTCGGACCACGGGGTTTCATGTGATGCCTAGTGAGGGGGGGGTCGACGCCCGGCGTCGCCCGGGCGGCCGCCGGCGCCGCCGCTCGATCACAAGGCACACCCGAGCGCGCTCCGATCAAACTCATGATCCGCGCGTGCAAACACGGCGAAACTCGACCACGGGGTTTCATGTGATGCCTAGTGAGGGGCGGGGTCGCCGGTCCGTAACGCCCGGCGTCGCCCGGGCGGCCGCCGGCGCCGCCGCTCGATCACAAGGCACACCCGAGCGCGCTCCGATCAAACTCATGATCCGCGCGTGCAAACGCGGCGAAACTCGTACCACGGGGTTTCATGTGATGCCTAGTGAGGGGCGGGGTCGCCGGTCCGTAACGCCCGGCGTCGCCCGGGCGGCCGCCGGCGCCGCCGCTCGATCACAAGGCACACCCGGCGCGCTCCGATCAAACTCATGATCCGCGCGTGCAAACGCGGCGAAACTCGTACCACGGGGGTTTCATGTGATGCCTAGTGAGGGGCGGGGTCGCCGGTCCGTAACGCCCGGCGTCGCCCGGGCGGCCGCCGGCGCCGCCGCTCGATCACAAGGCACACCCGAGCGCGCTCCGATCAAACTCATGATCCGCGCGTGCAAACGCGGCGAAACTCGTACCACGGGGGTTTCATGTGATGCCTAGTGAGGGGCGGGGTCGCCGGTCCGTAACGCCCGGCGTCGCCCGGGCGGCCGCCGGCGCCGCCGCTCGATCACAAGGCACACCCGAGCGCGCTCCGATCAAACTCATGATCCGCGCGTGCAAACGCGGCGAAACTCGTACCACGGGGTTTCATGTGATGCCTAGTGAGGGGCGGGGTCGCCGGTCCGTAACGCCCGGCGTCGCCCGGGCGGCCGCCGGCGCCGCCGCTCGATCACAAGGCACACCCGGGCGCGCTCCGATCAAACTCATGATCCGCGCGTGCAAACGCGGCGAAACTCGTACCACGGGGTTTCATGTGATGCCTAGTGAGGGGCGGGGTCGCCGGTCCGTAACGCCCGGCGTCGCCCGGGCGGCCGCCGGCGCCGCCGCTCGATCACAAGGCACACCCGAGCGCGCTCCGATCAAACTCATGATCCGCGCGTGCAAACGCGGCGAAACTCGTACCACGGGGGTTTCATGTGATGCCTAGTGAGGGGCGGGGTCGCCGGTCCGTAACGCCCGGCGTCGCCCGGGCGGCCGCCCGGCGCCGCCGCTCGATCACAAGGCACACCCGAGCGCGCTCCGATCAAACTCATGATCCGCGCGTGCAAACGCGGCGAAACTCGTACCACGGGGTTTCATGTGATGCCTAGTGAGGGGCGGGGTCGCCGGTCCGTAACGCCCGGCGTCGCCCGGGCGGCCGCCGCGCGCCGCCGCTCGATCACAAGGCACACCCGGGCCGGCGCTCCGATCAAACTCATGATCCGCGCGTGCAAACGCGGCGAAACTCGTACCACGGGGGTTTCATGTGATGCCTAGTGAGGGGCGGGGTCGCCGGTCCGTAACGCCCGGCGTCGCCCGGGCGGCCGCCGCCGGCGCCGCCGCTCGATCACAAGGCACACCCGAGCGCTCCGATCAAACTCATGATCCGCGCGTGCAAACGGCGAAACTCGTACCACGGGGGTTTCATGTGATGCCTAGTGAGGGGCGGGGTCGCCGGTCCCGTAACGCCCGGCGTCGCCCGGGCGGCCGCCGGCGCCGCCGCTCGATCACAAGGCACACCCGAGCGCGCTCCGATCAAACTCATGATCCGCGCGTGCAAACGCGGCGAAACTCGTACCACGGGGTTTCATGTGATGCCTAGTGAGGGGCGGGGTCGCCGGTCCGTAACGCCCGGCGTCGCTCCGGGCGGCCGCCGGCGCCGCCGCTCGATCACAAGGCACACCCGGGCGCGCTCCGATCAAACTCATGATCCGCGCGTGCAAACGCGGCGAAACTCGGACCACGGGGGTTTCATGTGATGCCTAGTGAGCGGGCGGGGTCGCCGGTCCGTAACGCCCGGCGTCGCCCGGGCGGCCGCCGGCGCCGCCGCTCGATCACAAGGCACACCCGGCGCGCTCCGATCAAACTCATGATCCGCGCGTGCAAACGGCGAAACTCGTACCACGGGGGTTTCATGTGATGCCTAGTGAGGGGCGGGGTCGCCGGTCCGTAACGCCCGGCGTCGCCCGGGCGGCCGCCGGCGCCGCCGCTCGATCACAAGGCACACCCGGGCGCGAATGACCTTGTCATAGAACTCGTTCCATTTTAACCCTCCCGTTTTGGTGCCCTTTGTCCTCCATTCCGAGGCAAGTTTTCTCATCCCTCGCCGTCGGCGATGCGGGGACGGCCACGCGTCGGGCATGGCTGCGCCCGCGGCGCGCGGGGGATGCTAGGCTGGGCGCGCGCTGCAGCGGTCCAGCGCAGCGCGCCAGCCAGCCAGCGAGGCAGGGGCCTGGCGCCGCTGGGCAGGCCGCGCGCCTGCCAGCCAGACATGCTGGCTGGCTGGCTGGGCAGGCCGCGCGCCTGCCAGCCAGCCAGACATGCTGGCTGGCTGGCTGGGCAGGCCGCGCGCCTGCCAGCCAGCCAGCCAGACGGGGCGCCTGGCACCGCTTGCCGCGGCTGACCAGCCAGGCAGCGCGCCAGCCAGGCAGCCACGCAGCGGGCGGGGCGCCCGGCGCCGCTGCCCCGCCAGGCAGCGCGCCCGCCACGCAGCGGGCCAGGCAGCCCCAGCCCGGACAGCCCCGCAGCGGGCCAGCCGGCGCCCGCCGCGGTCCGGACGGCGCGGATCGCCGCCGCTCGGCCCGCCCGCCCCGCCCTCCCTCCCTCCCTCCTCCTTCTTCTTCTTCTTCTTAAATTTATATATGGGTGTCGGCGTGCCGAACACGCCGTGATCATCGCCCCCCATCGCCCACCGACGGGCGTGGCGGAGTGCCCATCACCGCCCATGGGGGGGTCGGCTTGGGCGCCCACCCCCTACTATACCTGCAAAACATCCACCCCCAGGCAGCCCCGGGGGGTACAAAGGGTCTCTGAGACCCCCCTTTTCTTGAGAGGGGGCGCCTAACCTTATTTCGCGAAACTAGTGGTTTTCCGGGGACCCCGATCCCGGCCAGGACCCGCAGCCCCACTCGATCACACAAGGCACACCCCACTCCGATCAAACTCCCATTCCACTCGTGCGAATTCGCTGAAACTTCACCCGTAGGGGTTTTTTATGATGACAAATCCATCTACGATGGTCCCGCCGCCGGATTCCGCCGCCGCCGGACCGCCCCCGCCGGTGGTGGGCCATTTCCTCCGATCAAACTTTCGTTCCAAGGCCCCAAAATAGTTGAGAACTCGCCATCGGGTGCCTATTTTGATGATACATGCATCTGCGATCATCCCGCAAGGAAATTCAAAGGTCGCCCGGGCGGCGCCGCGCCGCCGCTCGATCACAAGGCACACATGATCGCCCTCCGATCAAACTCACGATCCGCGCGTGCGAACGCGGCGAAACTCCGCCCACGGGGGTTTCATGTGATGCCTAGTGAGCGGGCGTTGTCGCCGTTGAGTTTCGCCGGCGTCGCCCGTGGGGCCCCCGGCGCCGCCGCCCGATCACAAGGCGCACCCGAGCGCGCTCCGATCGAACTCATGATCCGCGCGTGCGAAGCGCGGCGAAACTCGGACCACGGGGTTTCATGTGATGCCTAGTGAGGGGCGGGGTCGCCGGGGCGGAACGCCCGGCGTCGCCCGGGCGGCGCCCGGCGCCGCCGCTCGATCACAAGGCACACATGATCGCGCTCCGATCAAACTCACGATCCGCGCGTGCGAGCGCGGCGAAACTCCGCCCACGGGGGTTTCATGTGATGCCTAGTGAGCGGGCGTTGTCGCCGTTGAGTTTCGCCGGCGTCGCCCGTGGGGCCCCCGGCGCCGCCGCCCGAGCGCGCTCCGATCAAACTCATGATCCCGCGCGTGCGGCGCGGCGAAACTCGGACCACGGGGGTTTCATGTGATGCCTAGTGAGGGGCGGGGTCGCCGGGCCGGAACGCCCGGCGTCGCCCGGGCGGCGCCCGGCGCCGCCGCTCGATCACAAGGCACACATGATCGCGCTCCGATCAAACTCACGATCCGCGCTTGCGAACGCGGCGAAACTCCGCCCACGGGGTTTCATGGGATTCCTAGTGAGCGGGCGTTGTCGCCGTTGAGTTTCGCCGGCGTCGGCCGGGCGGCCCCCGGCGCCGCCGCTCGATCACACTAGGCACACCCGGCGCGCTCCGTTCAAACTCATGATCCGCGCGTGCAAACGCGGCGAAACTCGGACCACGGGGTTTCATGTGATGCCTAGTGAGGGGCGGGGTCGCCGGGCCGGAACACCGGCGTCGCCCGGGCGGCGCCCGCGCCGCCGCTCGATCACAAGGCACACATGA
>CACTHL010000337.1:75000-80000 GCA_902712375.1 Dioscorea dumetorum
TCGCTGAAACTTCACCCCTGGGGGTTTTTATGATGACAAATCCATCTACGATGGTCCCGCCACCAGATTCCGCCGCCGCCGGGCACCACCGCCGGCGGTGGCCCATTTCCTCCGATCAAAACTTCTTTCCGAGGCCCCAAAATAGTTGAGAACTCACCATTGGGGTCCTATTTTGATGATACATGCATCTGCAATCATCCCGCGAGGAGATTCAAAGGTCGCCCGGGCGGCCGCCGGCGCCGCCGCTCGATCACAAGGCACACCCGAGCGCGCTCCGATCAAACTCATGATCCGCGCGTGCAAACGCGGCGAAACTCGTACCACGGGGGTTTCATGTGATGCCTAGTGAGGGGGCGGGGTCGCCGGTCCGTAACGCCCGGCGTCGCCCGGGCGGCCGCCCGGCGCCGCCGCTCGATCACAAGGCACACCCGAGCGCGCTCCGATCAAACTCATGATCCGCGCGTGCAAACGCGGCGAAACTCGGACCACGGGGTTTCATGTGATGCCTAGTGAGGGGCGGGGTCGCCGGTCCCGTAACGCCCGGCGTCGCCCGGGCGGCCGCCGGCGCCGCCGCTCGATCACAAGGCACACCCGAGCGCGCTCCGATCAAACTCATGATCCGCGCGTGCAAACGCGGCGAAACTCGTACCACGGGGTTTCATGTGATGCCTAGTGAGGGGCGGGGTCGCCGGTCCGTAACGCCCGGCGTCGCCCGGGCGGCCGCCGGCGCCGCCGCTCGATCACAAGGCACACCCGAGCGCGCTCCGATCAAACTCATGATCCGCGCGTGCAAACGCGGCGAAACTCGTACCACGGGGTTTCATGTGATGCCTAGTGAGGGGCGGGGTCGCCGGTCCGTAACGCCCGGCGTCGCCCGGGCGGCCGCCCGGCGCCGCCGCTCGATCACAAGGCACACCCGAGCGCGCTCCGATCAAACTCATGATCCGCGCGTGCAAACGCGGCGAAACTCGGACCACGGGGTTTCATGTGATGCCTAGTGAGGGGCGGGGTCGCCGGTCCGTAACGCCCGGCGTCGCCCGGGCGGCCGCCGGCGCCGCCGCTCGATCACAAGGCACACCCGAGCGCGCTCCGATCAAACTCATGATCCGCGCGTGCAACGCCTGGCGAAACTCGTACCACGGGGTTTCATGTGATGCCTAGTGAGGGGCGGGGTCGCCGGTCCGTAACGCCCGGCGTCGCCCGGGCGGCCGCCCGGCGCCGCCGCTCGATCACAAGGCACACCCGGCGCGCTCCGATCAAACTCATGATCCGCGCGTGCAAGCGCGGCGAAACTCGTACCACGGGGGTTTCATGTGATGCCTAGTGAGGGGCGGGGTCGCCGGTCCGTAACGCCCGGCGTCGCCCGGGCGGCCGCCGGCGCCGCCGCTCGATCACAAGGCACACCCGAGCGCGCTCCGATCAAACTCATGATCCGCGCGTGCAAACGCGGCGAAACTCGGACCACGGGGTTTCATGTGATGCCTAGTGAGGGGCGGGGTCGCCGGTCCGTAACGCCCGGCGTCGCCCGGGCGGCCGGCGCCGCCGCTCGATCACAAGGCACACCCGAGCGCGCTCCGATCAAACTCATGATCCGCGCGTGCAAACGCGGCTTCGGCGAAACTCGTACCACGGGGTTTCATGTGATGCCTAGTGAGGGGCGGGGTCGCCGGTCCGTAACGCCCGGCGTCGCCCGGGCGGCCGCCGGCGCCGCCGCTCGATCACAAGGCACACCCGAGCGCGCTCCGATCAAACTCATGATCCGCGCGTGCAAACGCGGCGAAACTCGTACCACGGGGTTTCATGTGATGCCTAGTGAGGGGCGGGGTCGCCGGTCCGTAACGCCCGGCGTCGCCCGGGCGGCCGCCCGGCGCCGCCGCTCGATCACAAGGCACACCCGAGCGCGCTCCGATCAAACTCATGATCCGCGCGTGCAAACGCGGCGAAACTCGTACCACGGGGTTTCATGTGATGCCTAGTGAGGGGCGGGGTCGCCGGTCCGTAACGCCCGGCGTCGCCCGGGCGGCCGCCGGCGCCGCCGCTCGATCACAAGGCACACCCGAGCGCGCTCCGATCAAACTCATGATCCGCGCGTGCAAACGCGGCGAAACTCGTACCACGGGGTTTCATGTGATGCCTAGTGAGGGGCGGGGTCGCCGGTCCGTAACGCCCGGCGTCGCCCGGGCGGCCGCCGGCGCCGCCGCTCGATCACAAGGCACACCCGAGCGCGCTCCGATCAAACTCATGATCCGCGCGTGCAAACGCGGCGAAACTCGTACCACGGGGTTTCATGTGATGCCTAGTGAGGGGCGGGGTCGCCGGTCCGTAACGCCCGGCGTCGCCCGGGCGGCCGCCGGCGCCGCCGCTCGATCACAAGGCACACCCGGCGCGCTCCGATCAAACTCATGATCCGCGCGTGCAAACGCGGCGAAACTCGTACCACGGGGTTTCATGTGATGCCTAGTGAGGGGCGGGGTCGCCGGTCCGTAACGCCCGGCGTCGCCCGGGCGGCCGCCGCCGGCGCCGCCGCTCGATCACAAGGCACACCCGGCGCGCTCCGATCAAACTCATGATCCGCGCGTCCAAACGCGGCGAAACTCGTACCACGGGGTTTCATGTGATGCCTAGTGAGGGGCGGGGTCGCCGGTCCGTAGCGCCGGGCGTCGCCCGGGCGGCCGCCCCGCCCGCTCGATCACAAGGCACACCCGGGCGCGCTCCGATCAAACTCATGATCCGCGCGTGCAAACGCGGCGAAACTCGGACCACGGGGGTTTCATGTGATGCCTAGTGAGGGGCGGGGTCGCCGGTCCGTAACGCCCGGCGTCGCCCGGGCGGCCGCCGGCGCCGCCGCTCGATCACAAGGCACACCCGAGCGCGCTCCGATCAAACTCATGATCCGCGCGTGCAAACGCGGCGAAACTCGTACCACGGGGTTTCATGTGATGCCTAGTGAGGGGCGGGGTCGCCGGTCCGTAGCGCCCGGCGTCGCCCGGGCGGCCGCCGGCGCCGCCGCGCTCGATCACAAGGCACACCCGAGCGCGAATGACCTTGTCATAGAACTCGTTCCATTTTAACCCTCCCGTTTTGGTGCCCTTTGTCCTCCATTCCGAGGCAAGTTTTCTCATCCCTCGCCGTCGGCGATGCGGGGACGGCCACGCGTCGGGCATGGCTGCGCCCGCGGCGCGCGGGGATGCTAGGCTGGGCGCGCGCTGCAGCGGTCCAGCGCAGCGCGCCAGCCAGCCAGCGAGGCAGGGGCCTGGCGCCGCTGGGCAGGCCGCGCGCCTGCCAGCCAGACATGCTGGCTGGCTGGCTGGGCAGGCCGCGCGCCTGCCAGCCAGCCAGACATGCTGGCTGGCTGGGCTGGCGCGCCTGCGCGCGCTGCTGGCTGCCTGGCTGGGCCGGCGCGCCTGCCAGCCAGCCAGCCAGACGGGGCGCCTGGCACCGCTTGCCGCGGCTGACCAGCCAGGCAGCGCGCCAGCCAGCCGCGCAGCCACGCAGCGGGCGGGGCGCCCGGCGCCGCTGCCCCGCCAGGCAGCGCGCCGGCCACGCAGCGGGCCAGGCAGCCCCAGCCCGGACAGCCCCGCGGCGGGCCAGCCGGCGCCCGCCGCGGTCCGGCGGCGCGGATCGCCGCCGCTCGGCCCGCCCGCCCGCCCCGCCCTCCCTCCCTCCTCCTTCTTCTTCTTCTTCTTAAATTTATATATGGGTGTCGGCGTGCCGGGCTCACGCCGTGATCATCGCCCCCCATCGCCCACCGACGGGCGTGGCGGGAGTGCCCATCACCGCCCATGGGGGGGTCGCTTAGGCGCCCACCCCCTACTATACCTGCAAAACATCCACCCCCAGGCAGCCCCGGGGGTACAAAGGGTCTCTGAGACCCCCCTTTTCTTGAGAGGGGGCGCCTAACCTTATTTCGCGAAACTAGTGGTTTTCCGGGGACCCCGATCCCGGCCAGGACCCGCAGCCCCACTCGATCACACAAGGCACACCCCACTCCGATCAAACTCCCATTCCACTCGTGCGAATTCGCTGAAACTTCACCCGTAGGGGTTTTTTATGATGACAAATCCATCTACGATGGTCCCGCCGCCGGATTCCGCCGCCGCCGGACCGCCCCCGCCGGTGGTGGGCCATTTCCTCCGATCAAACTTTCGTTCCAAGGCCCCAAAATAGTTGAGAACTCGCCATCGGGTGCCTATTTTGATGATACATGCATCTGCGATCATCCCGCAAGGAAATTCAAAGGTCGCCCGGGCGGCGCCGCGCCGCCGCTCGATCACAAGGCACACATGATCGCCCTCCGATCAAACTCACGATCCGCGCGTGCGAAGCGGCGAAACTCCGCCCACGGGGTTTCATGTGATGCCTAGTGAGCGGGCGTTGTCGCCGTTGAGTTTCGCCGGCGTCGCCCGTGGGGCCCCGGCGCCGCCGCCCGATCACAAGGCGCACCCGGGCGCGCTCCGATCGAACTCATGATCCGCGCGTGCGAACGCGGCGAAACTCGGACCACGGGGTTTCATGTGATGCCTAGTGAGGGGCGGGGTCGCCGGGGCGGAACGCCCGGCGTCGCCCGGGCGGCGCCGCGCCGCCGCTCGATCACAAGGCACACATGATCGCGCTCCGATCAAACTCACGATCCGCGCGTGCGGCGCGGCGAAACTCCGCCCACGGGGGTTTCATGTGATGCCTAGTGAGCGGGCGTTGTCGCCGTTGAGTTTCGCCGGCGTCGCCCGTGGGGCCCCCGGCGCCGCCGCCCGGCGCGCGCTCGATCAAACTCATGATCCGCGCGTGCGAGCGCGGCGAAACTCGGACCACGGGGGTTTCATGTGATGCCTAGTGAGGGGCGGGGTCGCCGGGCCGGAACGCCCGGCGTCGCCCGGGCGGCGCCCGGCGCCGCCGCTCGATCACAAGGCACACATGATCGCGCTCCGATCAAACTCACGATCCGCGCTTGCGAGCGCGGCGAAACTCCGCCCACGGGGTTTCATGGGATTCCTAGTGAGCGG
>CACTHL010000337.1:90000-102500 GCA_902712375.1 Dioscorea dumetorum
CGCGCGCACCGGCCGCGCGCGGGCGTGGGCGCCCATGGGGCGAGGGAACACCCTCCCCCCTAATATACCTGCAAAACATCCACCCCCAGGCAACCCCGGGGGTACAAAGGGTCTCTGAGACCCCCCCTTTTTCCTCGGCCGGACACTGTGCGCGCTGGCCCAGCGCGTGGCCGGGCGCTGCGCAGGCTGGCGCCGCGCGGGCACACTCCACTCCGATCAAACTTTAATTCTACTCGTGCGAATTCGCTGAAACTTCACCCCTGGGGGTTTTTATGATGACAAATCCATCTACGATGGTCCCGCCACCAGATTCCGCCGCCGCCGGAGCACCACCGCCGGCGGTGGCCCATTTCCTCCGATCAAAACTTCTTTCCGAGGCCCCAAAATAGTTGAGAACTCACCATTGGGGTCCTATTTTGATGATACATGCATCTGCAATCATCCCGCGAGGAGATTCAAAGGTCGCCCGGGCGGCCGCCGGCGCCGCCCGCTCGATCACAAGGCACACCCGAGCGCGCTCCGATCAAACTCATGATCCGCGCGTGCAAACGCGGCGAAACTCGTACCACGGGGTTTCATGTGATGCCTAGTGAGGGGCGGGGTCGCCGGTCCGTAACGCCCGGCGTCGCCCGGGCGGCGGCCGCCGGCGCCGCCGCTCGATCACAAGGCACACCCGAGCGCGCTCCGATCAAACTCATGATCCGCGCGTGCAAACGCGGCGAAACTCGGACCACGGGGTTTCATGTGATCCTAGTGAGGGGGGGGGGCGTGTCACAAGGCACACCCAGCGCGCTCGATCAAACTCATGATCCGCGCGTGCAAGCGCGCGAATTCGCCGCGGGGTTTCATGTGATGCCTAGTGAGGGGCGGGGTCGCCGGTCCGTAACGCCCGGCGTCGCCCGGGCGGCCGCCGGCGCCGCCGCTCGATCACAAGGCACACCCGAGCGCGCTCCGATCAAACTCATGATCCGCGCGTGCAAACGCGGCGAAACTCGTACCACGGGGTTTCATGTGATGCCTAGTGAGGGGCGGGGTCGCCGGTCCGTAACGCCCGGCGTCGCCCGGGCGGCCGCCCGGCGCCGCCGCTCGATCACAAGGCACACCCGGCGCGCTCCGATCAAACTCATGATCCGCGCGTGCAAACGCGGCGAAACTCGTACCACGGGGTTTCATGTGATGCCTAGTGAGGGGCGGGGTCGCCGGTCCCGTAACGCCCGGCGTCGCCCGGGCGGCCGCCCGGCGCCGCCGCTCGATCACAAGGCACACCCGGCGCGCTCCGATCAAACTCATGATCCGCGCGTGCAAGCGGCGAAACTCGGACCACGGGGTTTCATGTGATGCCTAGTGAGGGGCGGGGTCGCCGGTCCGTAACGCCCGGCGTCGCCCGGGCGGCCGCCGGCGCCGCCGCTCGATCACAAGGCACACCCGGCGCGCTACGATCAAACTCATGATCCGCGCGTGCAAACGCGGCGAAACTCGTACCACGGGGTTTCATGTGATGCCTAGTGAGGGGCGGGGTCGCCGGTCCGTAGCGCCCGGCGTCGCCCGGGCGGCCGCCGGCGCCGCCGCTCGATCACAAGGCACACCCGAGCGCGCTCCGATCAAACTCATGATCCGCGCGTGCAAACGCGGCGAAACTCGTACCACGGGGTTTCATGTGATGCCTAGTGAGGGGCGGGGTCGCCGGTCCGTAACGCCCGGCGTCGCCCGGGCGGCCGCCGGCGCCGCCGCTCGATCACAAGGCACACCCGGCGCGCTCCGATCAAACTCATGATCCGCGCGTGCAAACGCGGCGAAACTCGGACCACGGGGTTTCATGTGATGCCTAGTGAGGGGCGGGGTCGCCGGTCCTCGTAACGCCCGGCGTCCCCGCGGCGCCCGGCGCCGCCGCTCGATCACAAGGCACACCCGGCGCGCTCCGATCAAACTCATGATCCGCGCGTGCAAGCGCGGCGAAACTCGTACCACGGGGTTTCATGTGATGCCTAGTGAGGGGCGGGGTCGCCGGTCCGTAACGCCCGGCGTCGCCCGGGCGGCCGCCGGCGCCGCCGCTCGATCACAAGGCACACCCGAGCGCGCTCCGATCAAACTCATGATCCGCGCGTGCAAACGCGGCGAAACTCGTACCACGGGGTTTCATGTGATGCCTAGTGAGGGGCGGGGTCGCCGGTCCGTAACGCCCGGCGTCGCCCGGGCGGCCGCCGGCGCCGCCGCTCGATC
This sequence comes from Dioscorea dumetorum, assembly GCA_902712375.1. Taxonomy (NCBI): domain Eukaryota; kingdom Viridiplantae; phylum Streptophyta; class Magnoliopsida; order Dioscoreales; family Dioscoreaceae; genus Dioscorea; species Dioscorea dumetorum. The sequence goes on from CACTHL010000337.1 coordinate 92,221, forward strand.
ACAAGGCACACCCGGGCGCGCTCCGATCAAACTCATGATCCGCGCGTGCAAGCGCGGCGAAACTCGGACCACGGGGTTTCATGTGATGCCTAGTGAGGGCGCGGGCGCCGGTCCGTAGCGCCCGGCGTCGCCCGGGCGGCCGCCGGCGCCGCCGCTCGATCACAAGGCACACCCGGGCGCGCTCCGATCAAACTCATGATCCGCGCGTGCAAGCGGCGAAACTCGTACCACGGGGGTTTCATGTGATGCCTAGTGAGGGGCGGGGTCGCCGGTCCGTAACGCCCGGCGTCGCCCGGGCGGCCGCCCGGCGCCGCCGCTCGATCACAAGGCACACCCGGCGCGCTCCGATCAAACTCATGATCCGCGCGTGCAAGCGCGGCGAAACTCGTACCACGGGGTTTCATGTGATGCCTAGTGAGGGGCGGGGTCGCCGGTCCGTAACGCCCGGCGTCGCCCGGGCGGCCGCCGGCGCCGCCGCTCGATCACAAGGCACACCCGGCGCGCTCCGATCAAACTCATGATCCGCGCGTGCAAGCGCGGCGAAACTCGGACCACGGGGTTTCATGTGATGCCTAGTGAGGGGCGGGGTCGCCGGTCCGTAGCGCCCGGCGTCGCCCGGGCGGCCGCCCGGCGCCGCCGCTCGATCACAAGGCACACCCGAGCGCGCTCCGATCAAACTCATGATCCGCGCGTGCAAACGCGGCGAAACTCGTACCACGGGGTTTCATGTGATGCCTAGTGAGGGGCGGGGTCGCCGGTCCGTAACGCCCGGCGTCGCCCGGGCGGCCGCCCGGCGCCGCCGCTCGATCACAAGGCACACCCGAGCGCGCTCCGATCAAACTCATGATCCGCGCGTGCAAACGCGGCGAAACTCGTACCACGGGGTTTCATGTGATGCCTAGTGAGGGGCGGGGTCGCCGGTCCGTAACGCCCGGCGTCGCCCGGGCGGCCGCCGGCGCCGCCGCTCGATCACAAGGCACACCCGGCGCGCTCCGATCAAACTCATGATCCGCGCGTGCAAACGCGGCAAACTCCGTACCACGGGGGTTTCATGTGATGCCTAGTGAGGGGCGGGGTCGCCGGTCCGTAACGCCCGGCGTCGCCCGGGCGGCCGCCGGCGCCGCCGCTCGATCACAAGGCACACCCGAGCGCGCTCCGATCAAACTCATGATCCGCGCGTGCAAACGCGGCGAAACTCGTACCACGGGGTTTCATGTGATGCCTAGTGAGGGGCGGGGTCGCCGGTCCGTAACGCCCGGCGTCGCCCGGGCGGCCGCCCGGCGCCGCCGCTCGATCACAAGGCACACCCGAGCGCGCTCCGATCAAACTCATGATCCGCGCGTGCAAACGCGGCGAAACTCGTACCACGGGGGTTTCATGTGATGCCTAGTGAGGGGCGGGGTCGCCGGTCCGTAACGCCCGGCGTCGCCCGGGCGGCCGCCGGCGCCGCCGCTCGATCACAAGGCACACCCGAGCGCGCTCCGATCAAACTCATGATCCGCGCGTGCAAACGCGGCGAAACTCGTACCACGGGGGTTTCATGTGATGCCTAGTGAGGGGCGGGGTCGCCGGTCCGTAACGCCCGGCGTCGCCCGGGCGGCCGCCCGGCGCCGCCGCTCGATCACAAGGCACACCCGGCGCGCTCCGATCAAACTCATGATCCGCGCGTGCAAACGCGGCGAAACTCGTACCACGGGGTTTCATGTGATGCCTAGTGAGGGGCGGGGTCGCCGGTCCGTAACGCCCGGCGTCGCCCGGGCGGCCGCCGGCGCCGCCGCTCGATCACAAGGCACACCCGAGCGCGCTCCGATCAAACTCATGATCCGCGCGTGCAAACGCGGCGAAACTCGTACCACGGGGGTTTCATGTGATGCCTAGTGAGGGGCGGGGTCGCCGGTCCGTAACGCCCGGCGTCGCCCGGGCGGCCGCCCGGCGCCGCCGCTCGATCACAAGGCACACCCGAGCGCGCTCCGATCAAACTCATGATCCGCGCGTGCAAACGCGGCGAAACTCGGACCACGGGGTTTCATGTGATGCCTAGTGAGGGGCGGGGTCGCCGGTCCGTAACGCCCGGCGTCGCCCGGGCGGCCGCCCGGCGCCGCCGCTCGATCACAAGGCACACCCGAGCGCGCTCCGATCAAACTCATGATCCGCGCGTGCAAACGCGGCGAAACTCGGACCACGGGGTTTCATGTGATGCCTAGTGAGGGGCGGGGTCGCCGGTCCGTAGCGCCCGGCGTCGCCCGGGCGGCCGCCGGCGCCGCCGCTCGATCACAAGGCACACCCGGCGCGCTCCGATCAAACTCATGATCCGCGCGTGCAAACGCGGCGAAACTCGTACCACGGGGTTTCATGTGATGCCTAGTGAGGGGCGGGGTCGCCGGTCCGTAGCGCCCGGCGTCGCCCGGGCGGCCGCCGGCGCCGCCGCTCGATCACAAGGCACACCCGGCGCGCTCCGATCAAACTCATGATCCGCGCGTGCAAACGCGGCGAAACTCGTACCGCGGGGTTTCATGTGATGCCTAGTGAGGGGGGGGGTCCCGGTCCTACGCCCGGCGTCGCCCGGGCGGCCGCCGGCGCCGCCGCTCGATCACAAGGCACACCCGAGCGCGCTCCGATCAAACTCATGATCCGCGCGTGCAAACGCGGCGAAACTCGTACCACGGGGTTTCATGTGATGCCTAGTGAGGGGCGGGGTCGCCGGTCCGTAACGCCCGGCGTCGCCCGGGCGGCCGCCCGGCGCCGCCGCTCGATCACAAGGCACACCCGAGCGCGCTCCGATCAAACTCATGATCCGCGCGTGCAAGCGCGGCGAAACTCGTACCACGGGGTTTCATGTGATGCCTAGTGAGGGGCGGGGTCGCCGGTCCGTAACGCCCGGCGTCGCCCGGGCGGCCGCCCGGCGCCGCCGCTCGATCACAAGGCACACCCGAGCGCGCTCCGATCAAACTCATGATCCGCGCGTGCAAACGCGGCGAAACTTCGTACCACGGGGTTTCATGTGATGCCTAGTGAGGGGCGGGGTCGCCGGTCCGTAACGCCCGGCGTCGCCCGGGCGGCCGCCGGCGCCGCCGCTCGATCACAAGGCACACCCGAGCGCGCTCCGATCAAACTCATGATCCGCGCGTGCAAACGCGGCGAAACTCGTACCACGGGGTTTCATGTGATGCCTAGTGAGGGGCGGGGTCGCCGGTCCGTAACGCCCGGCGTCGCCCGGGCGGCCGCCGGCGCCGCCGCTCGATCACAAGGCACACCCGGCGCGCTCCGATCAAACTCATGATCCGCGCGTGCAAACGCGGCGAAACTCGTACCACGGGGGTTTCATGTGATGCCTAGTGAGGGGCGGGGTCGCCGGTCCGTAACGCCCGGCGTCGCCCGGGCGGCCGCCGGCGCCGCCGCTCGATCACAAGGCACACCCGAGCGCGCTCCGATCAAACTCATGATCCGCGCGTGCAAACGGCGAAACTCGTACCACGGGGGTTTCATGTGATGCCTAGTGAGGGGCGGGGTCGCCGGTCCGTAACGCCCGGCGTCGCCCGGGCGGCCGCCGGCGCCGCCGCTCGATCACAAGGCACACCCGAGCGCGCTCCGATCAAACTCATGATCCGCGCGTGCAAGCGCGGCGAAACTCGTACCACGGGGGTTTCATGTGATGCCTAGTGAGGGGCGGGGTCGCCGGTCCGTAACGCCCGGCGTCGCCCGGGCGGCCGCCGGCGCCGCCGCTCGATCACAAGGCACACCCGGAGCGCGCTCCGATCAAACTCATGATCCGCGCGTGCAAACGCGGCGAAACTCGTACCACGGGGTTTCATGTGATGCCTAGTGAGGGGCGGGGTCGCCGGTCCGTAGCGCCCGGCGTCGCCCGGGCGGCCGCCGGCGCCGCCGCTCGATCACAAGGCACACCCGAGCGCGCTCCGATCAAACTCATGATCCGCGCGTGCAAGCGGCGAAACTCGTACCACGGGGTTTCATGTGATGCCTAGTGAGGGGCGGGGTCGCCGGTCCGTAACGCCCGGCGTCGCCCGGGCGGCCGCCCGGCGCCGCCGCTCGATCACAAGGCACACCCGGGCGCGCTCCGATCAAACTCATGATCCGCGCGTGCAAACGCGGCGAAACTCGTACCACGGGGGTTTCATGTGATGCCTAGTGAGGGGCGGGGTCGCCGGTCCGTAACGCCCGGCGTCGCCCGGGCGGCCGCCGGCGCCGCCGCTCGATCACAAGGCACACCCGAGCGCGCTCCGATCAAACTCATGATCCGCGCGTGCAAACGCGGCGAAACTCGTACCACGGGGTTTCATGTGATGCCTAGTGAGGGGCGGGGTCGCCGGTCCGTAGCGCCCGGCGTCGCCCGGGCGGCCGCCGGCGCCGCCGCTCGATCACAAGGCACACCCGGCGCGCTCCGATCAAACTCATGATCCGCGCGTGCAAGCGCGGCGAAACTCGTACCACGGGGTTTCATGTGATGCCTAGTGAGGGGCGGGGTCGCCGGTCCGTAACGCCCGGCGTCGCCCGGGCGGCCGCCGGCGCCGCCGCTCGATCACAAGGCACACCCGGGCGCGCTCCGATCAAACTCATGATCCGCGCGTGCAAACGCGGCGAAACTCGTACCACGGGGGTTTCATGTGATGCCTAGTGAGGGGCGGGGTCGCCGGTCCGTAACGCCCGGCGTCGCCCGGGCGGCCGCCCGGCGCCGCCGCTCGATCACAAGGCACACCCGAGCGCGCTCCGATCAAACTCATGATCCGCGCGTGCAAACGCGGCGAAACTCGTACCACGGGGGTTTCATGTGATGCCTAGTGAGGGGCGGGGTCGCCGGTCCGTAACGCCCGGCGTCGCCCGGGCGGCCGCCGGCGCCGCCGCTCGATCACAAGGCACACCCGAGCGCGCTCCGATCAAACTCATGATCCGCGCGTGCAAGCGCGGCGAAACTCGTACCACGGGGTTTCATGTGATGCCTAGTGAGGGGCGGGGTCGCCGGTCCGTAACGCCCGGCGTCGCCCGGGCGGCCGCCGGCGCCGCCGCTCGATCACAAGGCACACCCGAGCGCGCTCCGATCAAACTCATGATCCGCGCGTGCAAGCGCGGCGAAACTCGTACCACGGGGTTTCATGTGATGCCTAGTGAGGGGCGGGGTCGCCGGTCCGTAACGCCCGGCGTCGCCCGGGCGGCCGCCCGGCGCCGCCGCTCGATCACAAGGCACACCCGAGCGCGCTCCGATCAAACTCATGATCCGCGCGTGCAAGCGCGGCGAAACTCGGACCACGGGGTTTCATGTGATGCCTAGTGAGGGGCGGGGTCGCCGGTCCGTAACGCCCGGCGTCGCCCGGGCGGCCGCCCGGCGCCGCCGCTCGATCACAAGGCACACCCGGCGCGCTCCGATCAAACTCATGATCCGCGCGTGCAAACGCGGCGAAACTCGTACCACGGGGTTTCATGTGATGCCTAGTGAGGGGCGGGGTCGCCGGTCCGTAACGCCCGGCGTCGCCCGGGCGGCCGCCCGGCGCCGCCGCTCGATCACAAGGCACACCCGAGCGCGCTCCGATCAAACTCATGATCCGCGCGTGCAAACGCGGCGAAACTCGGACCACGGGGTTTCATGTGATGCCTAGTGAGGGGCGGGGTCGCCGGTCCCGTCGCCCGGCGTCGCCCGGGCGGCCGCCGCGCTCGATCACAAGGCACACCCGGGCGCTCCGATCAAACTCATGATCCGCGCGTGCAAGCGGCGAAACTCGGACCGCGGGGGTTTCATGTGATGCCTAGTGAGGGGCGGGGTCGCCGGTCCGTAACGCCCGGCGTCGCCCGGGCGGCCGCCCGGCGCCGCCGCTCGATCACAAGGCACACCCGAGCGCGCTCCGATCAAACTCATGATCCGCGCGTGCAAGCGCGGCGAAACTCGTACCACGGGGTTTCATGTGATGCCTAGTGAGGGGCGGGGTCGCCGGTCCGTAACGCCCGGCGTCGCCCGGGCGGCCGCCCGGCGCCGCCGCTCGATCACAAGGCACACCCGGCGCGCTCCGATCAAACTCATGATCCGCGCGTGCAAACGCGGCGAAACTCGTACCACGGGGTTTCATGTGATGCCTAGTGAGGGGCGGGGTCGCCGGTCCGTAACGCCCGGCGTCGCCCGGGCGGCCGCCGGCGCCGCCGCTCGATCACAAGGCACACCCGAGCGCGCTCCGATCAAACTCATGATCCGCGCGTGCAAACGCGGCGAAACTCGGTACCACGGGGTTTCATGTGATGCCTAGTGAGGGGCGGGGTCGCCGGTCCGTAACGCCCGGCGTCGCCCGGGCGGCCGCCGGCGCCGCCGCTCGATCACAAGGCACACCCGGCGCGCTCCGATCAAACTCATGATCCGCGCGTGCAAACACGGCGAAACTCGTACCACGGGGGTTTCATGTGATGCCTAGTGAGGGGCGGGGTCGCCGGTCCGTAACGCCCGGCGTCGCCCGGGCGGCCGCCCGGCGCCGCCGCTCGATCACAAGCCACACCCGAGCGCGCTCCGATCAAACTCATGATCCGCGCGTGCAAGCGCGGCGAAACTCGTACCACGGGGTTTCATGTGATGCCTAGTGAGGGGCGGGGTCGCCGGTCCGTAACGCCCGGCGTCGCCCGGGCGGCCGCCCGGCGCCGCCGCTCGATCACAAGGCACACCCGAGCGCGCTCCGATCAAACTCATGATCCGCGCGTGCAAACGCGGCGAAACTCGTACCACGGGGTTTCATGTGATGCCTAGTGAGGGGCGGGGTCGCCGGTCCGTAACGCCCGGCGTCGCCCGGGCGGCCGCCCGGCGCCGCCGCTCGATCACAAGGCACACCCGGCGCGCTCCGATCAAACTCATGATCCGCGCGTGCAAACGCGGCGAAACTCGGTACCACGGGGTTTCATGTGATGCCTAGTGAGGGGCGGGGTCGCCGGTCCGTAACCCGGCGTCGCCCGGGCGGCCGCCCGGCGCCGCCGCTCGATCACAAGGCACACCCGGCGCGCTCCGATCAAACTCATGATCCGCGCGTGCAAAACGCGGCGAAACTCGGTACCACGGGGTTTCATGTGATGCCTAGTGAGGGGCGGGGTCGCCGGTCCGTACGCCCGGCGTCGCCCGGGCGGCCGCCGGCGCCGCCGCTCGATCACAAGGCACACCCGGCGCGCTCCGATCAAACTCATGATCCGCGCGTGCAAACGCGGCGAAACTCGTACCACGGGGTTTCATGTGATGCCTAGTGAGGGGCGGGGTCGCCGGTCCGTAACGCCCGGCGTCGCCCGGGCGGCCGCCCGGCGCCGCCGCTCGATCACAAGGCACACCCGGCGCGCTCCGATCAAACTCATGATCCGCGCGTGCAAACAACGAAACTTCGACCACGGGGTTTCATGTGATGCCTAGTGAGGGGCGGGGTCGCCGGTCCGTAACGCCCGGCGTCGCCCGGGCGGCCGCCGGCGCCGCCGCTCGATCACAAGGCACACCCGGCGCGCTCCGATCAAACTCATGATCCGCGCGTGCAAACGCGGCGAAACTCGTACCACGGGGTTTCATGTGATGCCTAGTGAGGGGCGGGGTCGCCGGTCCGTAACGCCCGGCGTCGCCCGGGCGGCCGCCGGCGCCGCCGCTCGATCACAAGGCACACCCGAGCGCGCTCCGATCAAACTCATGATCCGCGCGTGCAAGCGCGGCGAAACTCGTACCACGGGGTTTCATGTGATGCCTAGTGAGGGGCGGGGTCGCCGGTCCGTGCGCCCGGCGTCGCCCGGGCGGCCGCCCGGCGCCGCCGCTCGATCACAAGGCACACCCGGCGCGCTCCGATCAAACTCATGATCCGCGCGTGCAAACGCGGCGAAACTCGTACCACGGGGTTTCATGTGATGCCTAGTGAGGGGCGGGGTCGCCGGTCCGTAACGCCCGGCGTCGCCCGGGCGGCCGCCCGGCGCCGCCGCTCGATCACAAGGCACACCCGGCGCGCTCCGATCAAACTCATGATCCGCGCGTGCAAGCGCGGCGAAACTCGTACCACGGGGTTTCATGTGATGCCTAGTGAGGGGCGGGGTCGCCGGTCCGTAACGCCCGGCGTCGCCCGGGCGGCCGCCCGGCGCCGCCGCTCGATCACAAGGCACACCCGGGCGCGCTCCGATCAAACTCATGATCCGCGCGTGCAAACGCGGCGAAACTTCGTACCACGGGGTTTCATGTGATGCCTAGTGAGGGGCGGGGTCGCCGGTCCGTAACGCCCGGCGTCGCCCGGGCGGCCGCCGGCGCCGCCGCTCGATCACAAGGCACACCCGGGCGCGCTCCGATCAAACTCATGATCCGCGCGTGCAAGCCGGCGAAACTTCGTACCACGGGGTTTCATGTGATGCCTAGTGAGGGGCGGGGTCGCCGGTCCGTAACGCCCGGCGTCGCTCGGGCGGCCGCCGGCGCCGCCGCTCGATCACAAGGCACACCCGGGCGCGCTCCGATCAAACTCATGATCCGCGCGTGCAAACGGCGAAACTCGGACCACGGGGGTTTCATGTGATGCCTAGTGAGCGGGCGGGGTCGCCGGTCCGTAACGCCCGGCGTCGCCCGGGCGGCCGCCGGCGCCGCCGCTCGATCACAAGGCACACCCGAGCGCGCTCCGATCAAACTCATGATCCGCGCGTGCAAACGCGGCGAAACTCGTACCACGGGGTTTCATGTGATGCCTAGTGAGGGGCGGGGTCGCCGGTCCGTAACGCCCGGCGTCGCCCGGGCGGCCGCCGGCGCCGCCGCTCGATCACAAGGCACACCCGAGCGCGAATGACCTTGTCATAGAACTCGTTCCATTTTAACCCTCCCGTTTTGGTGCCCTTTGTCCTCCATTCCGAGGCAAGTTTTTCTCATCCCTCGCCGTCGGCCATGCGGGGGACGGCCACGCGTCGGGCATGGCTGCGCCCGCGGCGCGCGAGGGATGCTAGGCTGGGCGCGCGCTGCAGCGGTCCAGCGCAGCGCGCCAGCCAGCCAGCGAGGCAGGGGGCCTGGCGCCGCTGGGCAGGCCGCGCGCCTGCCAGCCAGACATGCTGGCTGGCTGGCTGGGCAGGCCGCGCGCCTGCCAGCCAGCCAGACATGCTGGCTGGCTGGCTGGGCAGGCCGCGCGCCTGCCAGCCAGCCAGCCAGACGGGGCGCCTGGCACCGCTTGCCGCGGCTGACCAGCCAGGCAGCGCGCCAGCCAGGCAGCCACGCAGCGGGCGGGGCGCCCGGCGCCGCTGCCCCGCCAGGCAGCGCGCCCGCCACGCAGCGGGCCAGGCAGCCCCAGCCCGGACAGCCCCGCAGCGGGCCAGCCGGCGCCCGCCGCGGTCCGGCGGCGCGGATCGCCGCCGCTCGGCCCGCCCGCCCCGCCCTCCCTCCCTCCCTCCTCCTTCTTCTTCTTCTTCTTAAATTTATATATGGGTGTCGGCGTGCCGGGTCACGCCGTGATCATCGCCCCCCATCGCCCACCGACGGGCGTGGCGGAGTGCCCATCACCGCCCATGGGGGGGTCGCTTGGGCGCCCACCCCCTACTATACCTGCAAAACATCCACCCCCAGGCAGCCCCGGGGGTACAAAGGGTCTCTGAGACCCCCCTTTTCTTGAGAGGGGGCGCCTAACCTTATTTCGCGAAACTAGTGGTTTTCCAGGGACCCCGATCCCGGCCAGGACCCGCAGCCCCACTCGATCACACAAGGCACACCCCACTCCGATCAAACTCCCATTCCACTCGTGCGAATTCGCTGAAACTTCACCCGTAGGGGTTTTTTATGATGACAAATCCATCTACGATGGTCCCGCCGCCGGATTCCGCCGCCGCCGGACCGCCCCCGCCGGTGGTGGGCCATTTCCTCCGATCAAACTTTCGTTCCAAGGCCCCAAAATAGTTGAGAACTCGCCATCGGGTGCCTATTTTGATGATACATGCATCTGCGATCATCCCGCAAGGAAATTCAAAGGTCGCCCGGGCGGCGCCGCGCCGCCGCTCGATCACAAGGCACACATGATCGCCCTCCGATCAAACTCACGATCCGCGCGTGCGGGCGCGGCGAAACTCCGCCCACGGGGGTTTCATGTGATGCCTAGTGAGCGGGCGTTGTCGCCGTTGAGTTTCGCCGGCGTCGCCCGTGGGGCCCCCGGCGCCGCCGCCCGATCACAAGGCGCACCCGAGCGCGCTCCGATCGAACTCATGATCCGCGCGTGCGAAGCGGCGAAACTCGGACCACGGGGTTTCATGTGATGCCTAGTGAGGGGCGGGGTCGCCGGGGCGGAACGCCCGGCGTCGCCCGGGCGGCGCCCGGCGCC
>CACTHL010000338.1:0-107500 GCA_902712375.1 Dioscorea dumetorum
CGCAAGGCAGGCCGCAAAGGCCTCTTCCGAAGGGTCATGTGGGCGTTCTATGGGGGGCCAGATTGCCCCTTGCGGCCTCATATGCTCATGGCAGGCTGCTAAGGCCCTCCCCGTGTTTGGGGGTTTTTGTTTCATCTTGATGCCTTACACCCTCCACTTAAAAAAGCTCTTTCCCCAAATGTTTTTTCTCCTCCTTTTCCACTCTAAAAAGAACCTTAACTAAGATCCTAAACACAAAACACCCGGTGAAAATTTAAAACCCACAACTTCTACACAAAAACTAAACATAAAAGAAGTGAAAAAGGCCGAACTTCCACATATATATATATATAGCAACATAAACACAAGTATAAGGAAAACACATATATAGCGTAGAAGAATTACTTACACAAATGAGGTTTTATTAGATGTGGTCTCACATATAGCAAAAATGTGAGTTTTAAAGTCATAACAATACCTATGTATACCATCAAAACACTTTTTGGTAGTGCATAAAAGACTTATTTTTCCCAAAATACATAGCTTCCAACTCCGAGCAATCGATAAGTGGTTTAAGGAAATCCCTCTAAAATTTAGCTGTGGCCCCGGCTAAGTTTAACGCCGCCAAATCACTCATGTCCTTAACATTGACCACCGGGACAGTGTGGTGACTTGGACTCCCGATGTTCATCGATCGGAACTTTATACACCACCCGATATGGACCAATCGTGTTGGGTCTAACACACCACCTCTAACGACCTAATCCTGTGGAATCCTTACTGCAATAGCGGCGAGTTCCAACCCTATCACCAGAACCACCACAAAGTGTAACAATGATGTAATCCAAGTGACTCTTTTCACAAAGTCCTTGTCGGGATAAATATTCACATAATGATTATAACATCATTATCATATCAAATGGAAGCCAAGTATGTGATATATACATATATATATACATATATATATATATATATATATATATATGAAGTTCCCACTTTAAAATCATATTTACCAAATTAGGGTTTGCTTTCAAAGATAGGGCATGCTCAAAAGCAGGGATATACAATCCAGTAGATTTTCTCACAATATTTAATAATCAAGTTAGCATTTTTTCAAAAATCAACTCATTTGTAATATTCTTATTCCTATTAGAAACAACAATCGAAATAATATAAGCGAGTAGATGAAATAATAAACCACGAACACTAGGAAACAACATATGAAAATATTCTTATTCCTTTTTAGAACCATGCAATCGAATTAACCTACTCACAAACTTAGGAGAACAACTCCTCAATGGCTCTACTCCTTCTCACTTGCTCCTTGCCTCGGGGTGAGCTTTCACCACCTACACCAACACATGCCACAAGAGCTCAAAACTAATAGAAAACACAAGAAGAAGAAAAGAAAGCATCGAACTTCTTCATACTACATACCACAAAAACCTTAACGACACTTGGGTATGGCCTGAACTTGGGCTTCAAGGGTTTTAAAGAACCTCCATGGAGATCAAGTTTCAAAACAACTAAGAATACAAAGGTTTAGCAATGGAATTCTCTCGTGCTTCAATAACTATGATTTCAAAAGCAAGGGAAACAAGTTTCATTAAAGTAGAACGGGCTGGATCTTCACATCCACTTCATGATACAAGAAAAAGTGAAAGAAATCAAACAAGGCACTCAAAAAATCAACATTATCAAGCTAAGATTCAAGATCTAAAACCTAAAGCTACCATGCTCATCCAATCTAAATGAAACAAGGGGGAAAAAGAACAAAGGAGAGCTTACCTTCAAAGACCTTCAGCCAAAGAAGAGAGAGAGGTCGAGCAACGATGGCTTTTCTCATCCAAGCAAAAGGAATAAAGGTCGGAAGAAGAAGATGAAAAGACATTGGAAGATTGGGGCTCAAGTTCGGGACCTTTTATATACCCCTCACGAGTATGGACTGAACACCGGCGTGCTTCTCGACCATCTTGCTCTTGCACTCACAAGCACGGGCATGAAGCATGGGTGTGCTTCCCTCCGTGCACTTCACGAAAAACAGGGCGAGAAAAGCATGACTTCACTGGCAAAGTAGGGGCGGGAAGTATGGGCGTGTTGCCCGTACACTTCCTAGGAAGATCGGGGCGTAAAAGCATGGCTTCTCCGCCCTTAACAGCCACCGGTATGCTCTCACAAGCACGGAAAGCACGCATGCGCTTTTGTCTCATGCACTTTACAAGTTGCTAGAATCAAGGTCCAAAACATCCCATGAAATGCACGGTCAAGAGCATAGTCCAAGCACGGCCTTGCTTCTTCCAGAACTTGCTTTCAAGTCCAAAACGACTAAAAACGTTCAAAGATTCAACACAAAACAGTTTAGACAATGACACATGCTATGAAAAGCCAAAAACTACATCCATCCTCTTGAAATTAGGGTTAGGGTTGGCCTAGGGAAAGTGTTAAGTGAAACTCATATGGTTTTCTTAGTGAAAGGATTCATTATTGTAGCTTGAATTTGTTGTTTATTTGATTCAAATTTTTATTCTAAATGCGAAGATTCAATGTATGAAAGTAACTAGAAAGTCTATATTTTTGTGATGGATGAACGAGGCATATTTCTATAATGAATTAGTACATGTATGGGTTTCTCCGGAGTTGTAAGTCTTCTAGGTTTTTGGTTTCTATTTTGATTTGATTTGAGTCTTCCAAATCATCACCTGAATTTTGCTTGATTTGGTTTCTATTTTGATTTGAGCTTTTGGTGATTTGGATTGCATTTGAGTTCATGATCTTCATGTTCGTTTACGCTAGTTTATTGTTTCATTATTTCTTGATTATGACACCATTATCGAAATTCCATCGGTAATTTCAACATCCATTGTTGGTTTTATTCTTGAAAAATTGAAATTCAAAATTAGTTCATGGATATGAATGGTTTTATTCTATTTTCTTGATTGTTTCTGCAGGTTATTTCATAGACATTTAATCGAGTCCAGCCTTCATCGATAATTAATTCAATGATGTCACATTGTGGATGTGAGACCATTTTTTTAAATTAATACTCTGTTGTTTTTTCCCTCGAGAAATTGGTATTCATAGTTTGTTATAATTGATATACCCCTTGCGTATCCATAAGTACACGGGTCGTATAAGTAGCATAATGTACCCAATGTGGGATCGGGTAGTCGAATTTGCGGGGACCGATGTATCCTTTAGTACTTGTCCGTCTTCTAGTATCTAACCAAGTAAAGATTGAGAGTTGTTTTGGACTAAGGATCGGGAAGGACAATAGAACAAGAGAAGATGGAAAGGCAGGGGAAATTCTTGCAAATAACACCGATCGGAGAAGCGCCCGGATCAATCTCTCAAAGTAGCTTGCACGTACTTTCTCGCAATGTTTATCAAGTACATTCTATAAAATCTATGCGTGCTCTCCAAGCCTTGTTGCATCTATGGCAATCATGAATATACTCATGAAATCATGCATTTCGGGAATAGCAATCACCTTACGGTGATCACACTAACCCAATCAACACACACCAAGTTTTACAATTATAACTACATTAATCATGCACATTAGTTATGCAATACCATATTAAATATAGCAATCCAAAAAGACTCCATAAACATTGCAAGAAAACATTCAAATATAAGGTAGCATTCGAGTTCTTAATCCGGGGCACTAGAGACGGGTTAGCCACTCATGGTTTCACACAACATTGAAATAAAAGCGAGAAACAATTAAAAAAAAGCCCATGGACTCCCTATGCTTTTGCATCAATGATTGTGTTTTGAGGACCTTGCCGTAGATGAAGCTCTACTCCTATGTGTGCCCTTAATCCGTTGCTCTAGCTCCTATCAAGATGATGGTGAAAGATCATGGTCGGATCGCCTCCAAAAGCCCTAGCTGTAACCAAGACGTAAGTTCCCTTTTAAACCTTACTTTTGGGCTTCAAAAAGATGTTTTCGAACCAAGCGTGGGCATGCTTGGGCCATACTTCGGCCGTGTTCTTTTTAGGCGGATCTTGGTTTGAACAATTCTAAAAATCCTCACCGAGGCAGTGAAGTGCATGGTCCCCAATACACTCTTCCTTTGGTCATGCTCTTATCTACACGCTCATGCTTTGGGGACCGTGACCGTGTCCTAGTTCTTCAACCTACTTTTACTTCCTATAATTTGCACGGCTGAAGAGCGCACCCGTGCTTGGACCGTGCTTGTCTTAGGCTGGTTACACTTTAAGTCTTTTAATGCTTAAATTGCTCCAATACTTCTTATACTCTCCCAAGACTTGTTTATCTCGCAAATTAATAACAAAATACCAAGGTATCACTGATCTAGCTAATTATGGGTATGAAATAAATAAAATATTTATATAAAATGCACTCATCAATAACGAGATGAATAACACTGACCACATTGCTTGAAAGATGTTAATTTTTTTCATTTTGTTGATATGTGAGACAATTATTAAACAAAATCCAATTTGATTTTTTGAGTATTAATTAAAATATCAAATTAAGGATTTGCTGAGGAAAAAGATAATTTTGAGTCTCATAAAGATCAATCTTGAAGCAAATTAAGTAGAAAAATATAGTAGGATGCGAAGTTTTAACTCTATAGAATTCTAAAAGCATCATGTTTGTTAACAGATGAGCATTGCTCTATCCTGCATAACAACCAATATTTAAAATATCATCAATAAAACAATTTCATATCCTTCACCTTTCGCTCTTTGCTTCCTTTATAAGCATTCATGCTTAAATTAAAATATTTGTCTCTCTTTTATAACTAACTGATGATTTATAATTTAATCTATTATTGAACAATTTAAGCAATGGAATATACTTCTCATGCATCAATATTAGCTTGCTATAATGTTCGTCATCCTCCAATTTTGATACTTTAAGTACTGAATATGAGAACACAAGAAAAATGATTTGTTATTTGTCGACATCCATGTTTATCGAACTTTTTGTTCAAACTTGTAATTAGCTTAGGAAGGCGACTTCCTAATAACAACCTTGATAAATGACCAACACTTTCACTTTTGGAGAACGAGAGATGTAGAGGTGCCACCTTCATAAAAATTTAGTTTACCATCCATGATCATTTAGAAACAAATTAAGAAAAAATTATAGATTAGGATGTGAAATGATACATTTTTATAATTCTATCGGTATCCTAGTCGTTAACATAGTATGCTTACCTCCTGTATGGGAAGAAACTTCATCAAGATAGTTTCATATCCATATGATAAGTGCTATTTTATTCATATTTTACAGATCATTTGCAGCACTTATTGAACCCTAAATTGTAGATTATGATGATAGTGGTACATAATTGCTCCATTATATTCGACAAGTGAAGAAAAGCACAATAATGTCCAAAGGAATGAAATCGAAAGCAAATCGGTGCAAAAATGCAAGATAATGTGTTATACATGTAAAGTACATGCCCATGTACTTGCCCGTGTAGTCTTGAGGAGAATTTAAGAGGAAAAGACATATCACATGCCATCAGTGCAGCCCCATTTTTAATCTCCCAATTTGGAGATACACGGCCATGTAATGGAAGTACACATCGGTGTATAGTTGATGAGGGGAGGAGCATGTCCCAAACAGCTATACGGGTGAAAAAAGATTACACGCTCGTGAAAACCGTGAGTAGGAGCCAAGTGAACAACCTGAGATTTACACAGCAGGAGAATATTTATACGGCCGTGTAGTTGGCCGAGTATATCACAGATGCTATTATTTAAGTTTTTCCGAGAGTTACACGAGCAAGTACACGCCCATGTACATGCCCGTGTACTGGTTTGTTCTCTCAAGGTATAAATAGCTTGTTTGAAGAAATAGAAGAGGGTTCGTCGTGCCGATTTCTGGAGAAAAGGAGGGGTTTCTTGCGAGACAAGAGAATCCCTCTGGAGGTGATCAAAGGATGAAGAGAGCTCAAAGGGAATCGTGGGGGATTCATTCACCAATGATGAGTGCAGCTCACATCTGCTCCAAGACCATCATAGCTATAGAAGGGGGTTTTTCATTTAGTGTTTATGTTTTCTAAGATAGAGATAAACTCTGATGTGATGAACATAGGCTTCACGGAAGGCTAACTTCCTTGGATGCCCGGATTAATGTAGTGGGGAATGTTTTATATGCTTAGATTGTCTTTTTAATGTAGCTTGCCTCATGTTTTTCAGATTCGTTCTTGTTCTATCAATTGGTTTGATGTATCGAGAGAGATTTTACCATTATGTTATCATGTGAGTGTCCAGAGATCCATGTGATTAGAACACTCATGAATGAATAAGTATTGATGATCTCCCACTAGAAATAGTAGAGGGATCACATGCTTTTCAGCTAATATTCAGTAGTTCATCACCGTCTCTTGACATGAGAATCCTATTCTCTTATGCACAGGATTAGGGCATCTCGAGAGAGCACCTAATTCACTTTTGATTCTCACCGTTATGGTTTATCTTGGTTAATTTACGTTAATTAGCAATTTTATTTTGATTATAAGTTCTCAACGAAGTTAATTAGGGCACTATTCATTTCTATTGATTCTCACATATATACTACTAAGTCCTTGAGAATTCGACCTTCCTTTGTACGAGTATTACAATGATCGAGTATATGCTTGTGTGCGAGTTTCTATGCATTGCATAGCAATCTCAAAATTCGTAGATTACCACATCTTGCCACATGTTTCTCTTATATATTCTTATTGAAAATTAATGTCAACCACATCTTGCCACATGCTTCTCTTCTTTCCCTTCATTCTTGAGAGACAGAGAGATTAGCTGAAAAAGAAAGCAATAGCTGTCTCCCTTGCATCCCATTTTCTTATACCTGTCACTCTTCATTGTACGCAAATAAAACAATATTGGAGATATCGATATATATATATATACACTTAGAGAGACTAAGGAAGCTTTGAAGGAGTTATGGATAATCTCATCATATATAGAAGATAAATGCATAGGATTTGTGGTGGTGGTACCAAGTTTTTTAATCATTATTATTGATTTAAATCATTATTATTGATTTATGTGTACAGCTCATTTTAAAAAAATAATAATAATTGCAATAAATTCATGATAAACATAAAGAATATTTAGTATACATGATATTGATATCAATGATAATGACATGTCATTTGATTAACTGTGCAAATCTTTAAAACTTTAGCCACATTTATATATACTCATGCTACGAATGACATACTGACAGTGATTGTTAATTGCCTTGATTGCATGTATATATATGAATTATTTAGATGTATCTCATTGTCACACAAGCCATTCTTAGTGTAATTAAGAGAGAGATTAGCAAGCATTAATGTTAGGAATAGTAATAATATAATCGTATAAAATAATAATAAGAGAAGGTGGTGGTAGTGGTGATTGGCATGGAAAAGCAGAGGGACCATATCTATGAAAAGTGTAAAACCGGTTTTTTATTAAAGAAAAAAAAAAAAACAAAACAAAACAAAACAAAACCAATCAAATTTTTTAATTTAAAAATCTGTTTTAATTTTTAAATTTTAAAAATCTCTTAGCCTTATCCCTTCTAACAGAGATTCGGGAGAAAAATCTCGTAACCTACGAGAGATTTTTCCCGAGCCCTAGCCTCGCCGTCTTGGTTTTCGGGAAGTGCCGGCGACAAGAAAAGGAGGAGATCTCACGACCATTTTTCATTCTTTCTCCTTAGTTCTTGAGGTAAGCGTCCCCTTCTCGAATCTAGGGTTGCAGTAGATGTCATGTTTAAGTTATTTATTTATTTTGGTATAGCTAATTCATGAGGGCCTACCTAGCATTGTTGTTGTCTTGAGTGATGAATGGATGGTTGTTGGTGCTGGTTCTTGTATCCAATTGCATACAATCTCAATATATCCATCATGACTTATCCCGAACATTCCAAAGATTACATTTAATGCTTTGATCTCCGGATGAAATTATTGTTGTATTTCCAACTATTTGAAGGAACATCCTGGATGCCTTACTTGATCAATAGATACTTTAGCATGTACTTACTGTCTTACGAATGGTGAAATCATATGCCTTTAGACATGCAGACTTGACACTATTCAAATTCTGAAGTCATTATTTTCGTGAAATTGTTAATCACTTCCCTGTAGAAGCTGAGAAAAGATCATTAATTACATTAGGTCATGTGAGGTTCTGTAAGTCATGCGATATTTTAAATCATACTTTTAATGCAGAATAATAGGAAGTGGGCCTGCATTTTTTATTTTTTTGGGTTTTCTCCAAGCATTATTAAATTGCATTTTAGCCACTTTGAAATGTGGCTCTGTCTCGTAACTTTCAAATATATGTATAT
This sequence comes from Dioscorea dumetorum, assembly GCA_902712375.1. NCBI lineage: Eukaryota > Viridiplantae > Streptophyta > Magnoliopsida > Dioscoreales > Dioscoreaceae > Dioscorea > Dioscorea dumetorum. Next base: position 8,302 of record CACTHL010000338.1, read on the forward strand.
ACACACATATGTATATATATGTATGTCCGCCAATATATATATATATATATATATATATATATATATATATATATATGTATATATATTGTGGGGTTTGGTTTTAGGGTGTTATTAGGGAAGAAATTTACTTGGTGCACCCCAGTGTTACTAGCACAGTTAGTGTTTAGAGTTTTGATTAGGGTTAACCAGTGGTTAATTTTTTTTGTATTTAAATTGGAATTTAAGGCAAGTATTATGTGCATGTTATAGGGTCTTCACCCGAATCCTGATCTTTGTTGTCCAAGTGGTTCGTAGCTTGGGGATATTTTCCAGGTAAGTAAACCACGTATATACCTTATATTTGTATTTATATAAAATTTTTGATTTCTAAAATTATTTATATAATTATTTAATTATTTGGGGTTTATTGTGAAATAAATTTTCACGATATTATATTTAATTGTTTTGTGTTAAAATGTTAAGCATATTATTATATTCAAGTTTATTGATTATTTATGTATTTATTTATTTATTTATTTATTATTTATTTATTCAATTGATTTGAATATTTTATTCGAATATTGAATAATTATTGTTGACAAGATGATTTTAGAAACGACATATTTTGACATAGTAAATTATAGTCCCCAACTAACTTTGCAACAACCCCTGTCATTGGGGGTTAAACACCGACCATGTCGACATGTATTTCGATTCGATAAAAAACTATAGTTTCGCACCGTTCCGTCGGTGGAGAATAACGGCCTTTGATAATCGGCTCGGGTCACCGAGGGTAAATAAATGAACTCGATAACTGCCTCGGGTCGCCGAGGGTAAATAAATGACTTCTGTGTTTTGTTTTTGGCATTAGTTATTTGGGGGGCATATATACCTGTTCATTGAAAACTTTGTTTGCCTGAAATGTTTTGATACCTGGGTTTCGTTTTGTTGATATGTATTGTACAACATTACTTTAAGTACATCTTTGAAACCCTCGAATTTTGTGACCCTATATTACTATTGGCTTTTAGTGGTTTCTTACTGGGCTATTTAGCTCATAAATTGTTGTTCTATCCTTTTCAGATCAAGAGTAGGTGTGTGGTGGCTAGCTTAGCAGAGACTGTTGAGTGAGCACCAGGTGCATAGCAGGAGATTAGTTTATGTTAATAAATCTGTAATTGGTCAAGACCTTTAGTATTATTTAATTTGGGTTGTAAACTGATCATCGTTTGCTTCTCTATTTATTCAGTTCTGTTTGGAATTTAGAGTATTGCTTTGATTTGTATTTGAGAGACAGGTATTGAGGCCTTGTGTGTCCACTTGGTCTCGGCCTTGTGGGCATACGGCCGTTTGTCAACGCGTCGAGTCCGGCGAGCCGGGTTCGGGGCGTGACAAAGTCAGTGATTGGCATTAAAGGCCAGACTTGTTCTTGTTTCAATTTCGATCATCTTTCTACCACTAATCATACTTCGTCATCTTTTGCATTATAGTATCTTACCAGAATAACAATCCAGCATCATCTTCACATTCCAACCACTGACATCATTCTATAAATCCCCATGAAGTTTTTCACATTTCCTCCTCACATCTCTTCATTGAATACTATTCCTGCCTTCTTCCTCTACTACACCAACCATGCATGTCTCTCGTTAATTATCTTCTCAATCTCAGCCTCTTTGATCACACGGAAACCATTATTGTTGAGTTTATCTGGTTTGTCATGTCACATATATTCCTCCAATTTTATTTATGTTGTTTTTGTTCTCTCTTGCTTTAATGGAGTAGGCTACTTGCATTTTTTTTTTTTTTTTATTGGCATTATGATGTTTTCTGTTTTCTGCATAATAGTATTCTGCATATTTATTAATATTGATTTGACAAGTGCTTCACTTTTTGCTTAAATTATCAAGGTTAGGTTTGGTGTCATGATGGAGAAATTTGGTATACATTTTTCTGGCTATTATGATTTATTTTGGGTTGCAGGGTTGGAGGATCTGCAATTGAAATCAGAAACAAAGCAAGGGTAAAATTTCTATGAGCTCATTGTCTTCTGTTCTTTTGCCATTCCTTGTTTGATATTTATATATATATATATATATAGATTTAATGTGAAAATGCTTCCGTTGGGCAGACACTGTCAGGCCCTGTCAATGATCCAATTAGCAAGCTCCCAAAATGGAACTATGATGGCCCCCGCACAGGTCAAGCACCTGGAGAGGACAGTGAAGTGATCTTATGGTAAGGTTTCTTTCTTATTATTTCTAATAAGATCATAGTCCTAATAATCCCAAATCATTATTTTGATGTCATGCTTTATAAGAGTTATCTGCATGACATGCCTATTGTATGATAATTTCTCCAATGCAAGACTTGCTTCATTTCTGTCATGATATCAAAAAATAAAAATTAATAAAATGCTATAACAGATGCTTAGTTACTTTTTATATATTAGAAACCATTCAAACACTCAAAACAAGAAATTCAAGAGAAACTTCTCTTTTTTATATATTATTAAATTCATGTTCTGATGTAGTATAGAATTCAAGAATAATCAACCTTTCCTTTATTACATAGACTGCATTTTAACCAAAATTTGTGTTTAGAGCTCCTTTCTTCAATAGAATTTAGGATTTGCTTCACTGTTTTCACAAAATGAATCCCATAAATCATGTAATATGTTTTATTGAGTTGAGCTCAAAAGCAAATTACAGAAAAACCTTTTGAACTCTGTGATGGATAAAACTCTACAGAGTTAATATATATATATATATATATATATATATATAATTCATCAAGCCAGTATAGAATCACTCTATTTTTGTTAAAGTACTTAAGTGAATACTGAGATGCATAGAAACTATACATAGAATCCATCCATGATTCATAGCATTGAAAATCATACAAATCATGCAGCATGATATCATACTACATTATGGTTTAGTCATATATCATTATGTATATGTTTCTGGGTTATGGAACCCCACGAATCATATGACACCGTATATTACAGGTGAACAAATTAGAAATGCAGTTCCTGCACCAAATGCTAGAATAGATGCATAGTTACTTTCTTATGTGCTTAGTTTCTGCACCAAATGCTAGGACTAAGGAGTATGTCTCTCATGCCCCTTACCGTTCAGAAGATGTTGAATAGACACAGTTTTCAGCCCAACATCAAGATGAAGGTGTCGATAAAATTGCAACAAAATAAATGTGACAGTTTTCGATTGTTATTTTGGAATTTATATCTTTTTAAAGTCATATTAGATACTTGAACAATTAAATTTTGCATTGGATTATTGTATTAGATATTTTCTATTCTACAATTTGTTTTAAAAATATTATACACATTGTTTTTTTGTCAAGAAGAACGAAACCCCTAATGTGCCAGCTAAACTAAAACAGGGGCCTGCGCACACGTGGGCGCTGGGACAACCCACAGTTCATGCTCACAGCTCTCAGACATGCACCCTCACCCCAAGGATTCGAACTGTCGCCACTTGCGAGGCGTCCACATGGGGGACCCAAGTGCCAATTGACCAAAAGCCGTTGACAATATTATACACATTGTTGCAATGTGTTGCAAAGTATTGTAAATTAGGAATTAAACCATGTTTGCAAAATTTATTCCAAAAATTGTTGCAAATATGTGCAAATCGTGATGCAGCTATAAATCTTATTAATAATCAATTTGCGACAAAATTTGCAACAATCAACATATGCCACAAAAAATCTCACACGATTGTGACACATTTTGCGACTTACATTATGTTTGCAACACAATTGGTAACAATCAAAATGTGGACAAATTTGCAAAAAACCAAAATGTGGCGCAAAATTTGTAGCAAAAATCTCACACAATTGCAACACAATTTGCTACGCATGCAATCTGTTGCGAAACAAGTGTTGCATATCATTGCAAAACTAATTGCAAATATTATCTCATTAGATCATGTATTGCGACAACTTTTGCGACTGTCTGTGCAATGTCGCAAAAGTTGTGACACATTGTTTAAAAATGCCACAAATATTTGCTATATCTGAAACGTGACAAATCTATGTGTGTCGCAACGTGTCGCAGCTTGTATTCTGTGACACATTTTGGAATTTTTGTGTCACAAAAATATGTCGTTAATTGCGTTTTTTGTTGAGGTGTACAATCTCAAATAACAAGAATCAAATACATGTAATCCATAAGAATAACTCCCGTAATACTTGGAAAAGATTAGTTAGTGAAGCTTTCTTGAAACGCCAACAAACCAAGCCACCCATTACTAGATACGCCATCTTGAACAATACTTGGGTGACCCCTTTCTTGATGGACTTGTGGATGGTGGAATCAATGGAAAAAGATGATGGAACTCTTCCTTGGCAACAAAGGCCAAGTCTCCAAACCTTTGCCATGAGCTCACTCAAAACTTGCTAAAAAAGATTCCCAAAATACCAATACAAGATGATGGAACCCCCTTCTTGATGACCCTTAGATAGGGTCATCAAGATGTCACACCGGCCATGTGTTAGACTGTGTGGTTGTTTGTGTGAGTCATATGGCCTAGCACACGGAAATGTGGATGGTCGTCCAGCTTTCTATCTCAATGAAAAACCTTGAAAATCTCCTATAAACAATACACGTCCTGGAATAGGGTGTGACTATCCTCACCTTTATGGTATTTGAAATTCTTCATAAAACCTGCAAAAAATTTTCACAGGCCCCTGTGAAAATTTTTAGGTAGTGTGTTTGCCCCTATTGCTTCCAGAAAACCTCCTATAGTGTTCTACACCACCATCCTTTGCTGTTTTTCTGCTCTAATGCAATTCGCACACCCTATTTGTACAGAAGAATGAATTATACACGAAAGGAGAGCACATTACTGATTAAAAACATGCTTAATCTATATGAAATATTAATGTGAAATATGTATAAACAAGTATTCTCAAATCTAGCCCTCTTCACCCTGACTTAAGCATTTGCTTGTCCTTAAGCAAGCCAGTTAATGCAAACAAGGAACAGATTGAAGAATGCTTGACCTCTGCTTCACAACATAGTAAAAGAGCAGGATTCCAAAATCCATGGGGTCTATTTAACACCAAGTAAGACAAACCACTACTATAGAAAAATAAGTAAAAGATTTTAAAAAGAAAATCACTACATGTGTGTGAAGACTCTTTCCAAGTCCCAACGTTTTCCACTATTTGAAGTTCACACTACATGAGACTTATTTTCTAACTTTATTGCTAATTATTTCAATTTGGTAAAGTTAGAAAATAAGTCTCATGTAGTGTGAACTTCAAATAGTGGAAAACGTCCGGGAGTTGGAATGGGTAGTAGCTACATACATCCCCCGAGGTAGCCCTTTCTCTTAATGGGCACCTGAGAGTAGCTATCACGCTTCAACAGCAGTAGCTTTTTCTGCCATATTTTCGTAAAATAGTAGCTTTCACACATATCGATAGACTGCTCTTTCTCTCACTATGGTATACAAGGTATCCAACTTGATGGGAGTAGCTTCATACTATACGGGTGGTATCCCTTTCTACTTTCCCACTTACAATTTTATTTTTTCTCAAACTCCAATCCTAATTGTCCTTATGTAAGAAAAAAATGTTAGTGTGCAAGGAGCTAATGGAATGGAATGACTAAAGTGTACTGCATACGGACAAAAAAATGAAACATCGACTAAAACTAGATAGTAAAAATGGCACCTAGTGTTTGAAGTTCCCTTTGAAAAAGATTTTTTGTCCTAACCTTGAGTGAATGAGAGTTATTAAAGTTTAATTTATGGCTACAAGTTGTACATGCAATGATTGATGGTTTAATTAATATTTTTTTTCAAAGAATCATAATAATAATTAATATTCTGCAACATGTTTTTGCAACCATTAATCTACATAATAAAGCTTTTTCAGAGGGACATTCATCAGCCAAAATGGGCTCATTGTTAGTCAATGAGTTGAATCAGGACTTGAGACCCAAACCAATTGTGATATTATAGCGAGGGGCATGGTTCGAGTCACATGGAGCATAACAATGATCTGATGTACTAGCGTGCACATTAACCTTTTTAATATTAGTTTTAACTTTTTTTTTCCTTGAAAATGTGGACAAACAATCCCAAACACTCATATTTTTACTGTTACTTTCGAACTATACATTGAGAGAAAGTCCAACTGGAGAGGGACTATTGTCAATTAACTTTATGTAAGTGCACATGTAGGTCAAGTAGTACAATGTGCTTGAAAGCAGGGTTGTCAATCCACAAGTAACCAAGAATTACAAGTGCGAACTACCAGCGTATTATCAAGCCTGAGATCTTGAAATTTTGATGGTAAGAGAATTAGAATGAGACTTGAAATCAGTTGACATGAGCTACTAGGAAGACATTCAGTCAAAGATGAGGTGTTTAGGGTGTAGATGACTCCCTAGGGTTATCTTCGGGTTCTAAGCAAGGTTGCACTAGAGTATTACATGTAATTGGGTATGAAAGAGTTTGTATATCATGCCACCCCTTTGTCAAGGTGAGTAGTAACTAGTGCCATTTGGCGCTAATACAAACTACTCTACGAGTGCAATACACTCTGTGTATTCTAACTATGATCAACCTTGGTTCAAAAATTAGGTAATTCTTATCCCGAAGCAATTACCCCTAATTCAATACAAAATGAAAACGGAATTTCATCATGATTCCACTCTCAACTATTGTAATACACATAAAACAATATGTCAAACCTCTGAGGAAAAACATGAGGAGGAATCTCACTCTTAAGAACCCTGTCTTTAGGCTGACTCGTGTACCTCTTCAATCACAGTATGTGATACGTCCCTTACGTATCCGCAAGTGTGTAGGCTATATAAGTAATATAATGTACCCAATGTAGGATCGGATAGTCGAATCCATAGGGACTGGTCTAGCTTTTAGTACTATTTCTTCTTCTAATACCTAATCGAACAAAGATTGAGAGTTGTAAGTGACTAAGGATCGAGAGAGGGGAAATAAGACAAAAGGAGGATGGAAAGGTGGAGAAAATCTTAGCAAATAACACCGATAAGGAGTAGCGCCCCGGATTAATCCGTTGGAGTAGCTTGCAATTGCACTCTTACAATGTTTATCCTATACATCCTATGAAGCTTATGTGTGCTCTCTAAGCCTTGTTACATCTATGAAAATCATGAACATCAAAGTTTATGATTATAACCGCGGGAATCGTACACTTCGAGGATTGCAACCACCCTAAGGCAATTACAACTAAGCCAATCAAAACATGCCAAGTTTTATAATCATAACTACGCTAATCATGCACATCAAGTTATGCAACACAAAATTAAACATAGCAATCAAAAGAACTCCATAAACATTGCAAGAAAAGGTATTTAATTATAAACTAACATCCAAGTTCTTAATCTGGGGCACCGAAGACGGTTAGCACCTCATCATTGCACACAACATTGAAAGAATAACAAAAGCAATTAAGATAAAGCCCATAGACTCCCTTTGCTTCTGCGTCAATGGTTGTGCTCGGAGGGCCTTACCGTAGACGAAGCTCCACTCCTAAATGTGCCCTCCATTCATTGCTCTAGCTGCCATCCACATGGTGGTAGATGATCTTGGTTGAATTGCCTCCAAAAGCCCTGGCCACTACCAAGCCAAAAGTCCCCTCCTAAACCTAACTTAAGGGCTTAAAAAGATGTTTTCGACCCAAGCAAGGGCGTGCTTGGGCCATGCTTCTGGCCGTGCACTTTTTGGGTAGATTTTGGTTTCAGCCAGTGTAAAAATACTGGCTAGATAGTGAAGTGCACTGTTCCCAACACGCCCGTACTTGGGCTGTGCTTCGATTAGCACACCCGTGCTTTGGGGACTGTGATCGTGCTTTGTAATTCTTCAATTCTCTGTTAATTCCTGTAATCTGGATGGCGGAAGAGCGCGCCTGTGCTTGGGTCGTGCTTGTCTTGGCTAGTTACACTGTAATTCTTTTAAACTCTGAACTTGCTTCAAAACTTTTTATACTGGCCTAAGACTTGTTTATCTGCACATTAATAACAAAATACTCAAAGTAGCACTGATCTAAAGGCAATAATCGCTAAAAGATAATCTAATTATATGTATGAAGTAAATAAAATGTATATATAAAATGCGTTTATCAGTATGTCTATACCTGGTGGATCTTTTGGTCATCACTTTTATACATCTCACAAGAATTCTCTGCTTTGGCTATGCTTGAGTCTAGGACAATGAGAAACACATGATTAAATATAAAATAAGAACATGTAATATATCAATCAATGAAAGAATTAAAGGCCTACAACCATTGTCAAAAAAGTAATAACCTGGTTCACCTATGCCTAAAACACCAAAGATTTTAGTTACCTAATAATGAAGAGCAATCATAACATCCCAAGGAGAGAGAGAACATAATAAAAAATACAAAGTCTCTCAAGATGGGGTTGATGATGGTCACCTTAACTCTTCAAAGCCACTATCGAAGGAGACTCTCATATATATCCAATCTACCCTAGGACCCTTAGCAATGATTTAGTGTGGCTTCCCAAGTGGGAGGAGAACCATAGCGATCCCTCTCTGCTCCCTAAGCTCGGTCATCAAAAGATCCCCTTATCAGTAAGGTCTTTTATACACTACTCCTTACGGTCTCCTTATAGACGTAAAGATCAGGTCATAACCATCTAAAGACTAAAGATCGCGTGACTTACGAGTATCATATGGTTGTAGGTCCTGCTTATAAGGTCTTCTATTCTAGTGTTACAGTTGACCATACGGTCGTAAGCATTGGACCATGAGCTTCTGTGTATGGGCATAAACATGCTCACATGCTCTTTTGTCTGAAGCTTATGGCCATAAGTGATAGGCTAAGAGGGCCATAAGGTATTCTGCTTGGCCTGCTTACAAGAGAACTCTTTCTTTGTCGTTTTGTTATGAAAAATCCTTTATTTAGCATCCTCGAGCTCATTGCACTCTACCTGTAACGTAAGAGCAACAAATATGGTATTATTTTTTACAAAAATAATATGGATATATGCTGAGTGAATAAATAAAGTAATACAGAAAATGCGTTAATACACCGCTTTTTTGACTAATCCTCAACTTCGAGTGCCAGAGTCAACTATTTGAGCCAGTCAGCTATTGTTACAATGGCCAAACTTGATATTTGTTAAATATATTAATATGTAAAAACATATATATTTCTCCTATATCAAATTAAATCTACATAAGATTGCTCTAAGAATGCCAATAGTCTCTTCGCCCATTAGCACAGGATCTCTATGTAGGGTGTTCACGTGCTACGGAGGAGGCGAGGCTCGAACCTCACCTCATGCGGCGAGGGGACAAGTTTGTTAAAAAAAGTAATTCCATGCTCGCACTCACTATGATATAACTTGGGCATATTTTATTAAAAATATAAAAAATAATAAAAAAATTGGTATGAGAATTGGACTGAAAACAAAATTTCAAGGAAGAATGGCTTACTTCTATTATGGATCCAAAATATATTGTGGTAGTGCCAGAGTTTTTCTTTTCCCTTGTTAGGTTCAAAGGGGGAGTTAGGAGAGGGAAGTGAGAGGGGGTTAGAAGGGGAGGAAGATGGAGGGTTTGTAAAAATATTATGTTTGGTTTTTTCGAAGGGTGAGGAGGTTTAATCCAAATTTTTTGTTTGGTTAGATGAAGGAGTGAGAGGGAGTATAATGTATATTGACCCATTTGCCCTTTTTAAAAATATTTTTAATAATTAAATTTAAATAATAAATATCTTCTAGTTCACAAAATTAAATTGCAAATTACCGTAATTAGGATAACATTATTTTGAGATAAGAACTATAATCACCTACACAGAAAAATTAAAAATAATAAGAATGGTTAAAATAACGTGGGGGTTAATAACAAACATACCACATGCATCAAACATATGCTTAGCAATAATAGACTCAGCATCTTCCCAAGTTCCATCAAGAGTAACAACATATACAAAGACAGCAACATCCTCATCTATTCACATAAAGAAATTCAAAATATAACAAGAAAACATAGATATGAAAGGAACATGGATACGTACACATTGTGAGAACCTCCACATTGACGAAAATATCAACATAATGTTCAAAATATTATACATCAAAAACACCATCTCATATAAACAACAAATATAAATATGATCAATATCCTGAAAAACCAACTCATCTTAAGCATCATCTTATACAATCCCAACTCAAAAAACATCAACATATTGTTCATAACGCTGCATCAACATAATGTTCAAAATACTAGACATCAACATCAACTTAATGTTTAAAATGCAAAACATCAACATGACTATGCATATCCAAAATGCCACACATATAACTGCAGCTGAAGATTCCTTCACTCTCTATGAGAATACCTACAAAATAAAAACATAACGCATGAAACATAATGTATTACCATAGATGATGATGATGATGATCATAATAATAATAATAATAATAATAATAATAATAATAATAATAATAATAATAATTTAAACAAATCCTTACCGAGAACCATCACATATTAAAGTTATTAAAATCACCGAGAGCTCCACTTAAAATAAAATCCTTGCGGTATTCTATTGGACAACCAAGTACCACATTTAACAAGTCCACATTCATTATGAGTTTAGTGTAAATATTATGGAGCAATGGTGGTTGAAATTCTAAATCCAGTAAGATTTGATATGTTTCCATATGAGATATTGGAGCCTTCTTTGCAATAATCTCACTAAAAGTCCTAATATTCTCCGAATGAGCTTTCCAGATGACTTAATTGCATTAGCCACTTTCTCTATTGCATCATTCGCCCCTTGCTCCACAATTTCCTTCTCTTTGTCAATCGATTTTTAGACTTTTTATTTCCACCACTAATGCCATGTGAAGATGGAGAAAAATTCTCACTTGGTGAAGGCGGCATCATATCCACATCATCTTCTATATCATGAGGTGTATTTTGAAATGAGAATTGAGACATGATGGGATCACTATCATATGTGGAGCCAAGTGAAGTCCTCTAGAGCAATAGATCCCGAACGTTTTCTTAACTCGGAAGTCTGTTTGAGAATACTTTCCCGTAGCCCCGTTCTTTTCCATATAAAATAACCATTTTGTCATAGTGTGGCATAGGAGTTTGCATATACGGTTTTGCTTGTGGCTTCAGCTACATACATACACTACAATTGCATTATCGATTTCAAAACACAAAAGCAAAAAAAGCTAAGGAGTATTTAAAACTTAACTAAAAATTAATATTCCATTTGAAAATAATTAAAAAATTTTTGTAATAACCAAAAGAAATTTATATATTATCTTGATGAGATCATTCCATACTTCTGGATCGGCCATCAACACTTTTGATATTGGATCCCCGATGAATCCACTCATGTCATTCTTAAAGATATCATAAGCATCCGAAAAGTGTTTCTTCAAGATCTTCCATCGTCTTTTAAATTGAGTTTTTTTATCGTGATGTTGAAATTCTTCGCAAGTTCTTCAATAATATTATCACAAGCCTTTGAAATGAAAGTGCCATTAACCTTAAGTCCCATGTCATATTGATTCAAGAACGCATCAACTAACACTATATCCATTGCAGTCATCCATGATAGTGTTTTTGATGTGCTTCCCTCCCCGAAGTTATTCTTTTTTGGTGGCATCCTGTCTAATCACAAAAGTATCACATATTTACAAATTAAAATAAACATACACATTACATTTATAATAATCACAATAACAACAAGGAAATGTAATCAATCAAGTATAACCAAAGTTATGAAATATATAAAATTAGTCAATGTTTGGACCATTTGCTACAAACTTAAAATTTAATGATTAAGTTATTGTTGTGTGTAATCCCCCCACAATGCAGAAGAAGATTCATCTCGTAAACACTCTCCTTGAGTAGCATCTTCATTATTTAATGATTAAGTTTAGATGTGGTGACGCTAACGGATGTGTCAATAATTATCAAATTTGTTGTAAGGTAAAATAAAACTAGGAATAAAAGATGTTAAAAAATCATAAATAAAAGAGCATGAAAGGTCAAATTAATAAATTAGATAATAAACTATTGTTAAAAGAGCATAGATAGTGTCACATAAAAGTCATAATAAATATCATCAACATTATAAATATGATATGGTATTTTGATGTAATAAACGAATCATCAAATCTAAGATAAAAGGAGCATTAAAAATTCTTTTAAGAAAGCAAACATCATTTAAGCTTAAATCTCTAAAAATACTTTTCCACATGACAATGAAATAATACATACCTATTTTCTTTGAGTGAGAAAAGCACATAGGTTGTTTGGAGTGGAAAATTATATGTAACCTCCAAGTCTGATAGATAATCAAAGAAGAACAAGGAAAATAGAGGGTTTTCTTTTTTAAAGAACCTGGAGAAGATTTGGTAATAATAGATTTGGTAAAAGTTAAAGAAACAAATAAGGTATATATTAATTAATACAAATTTTTGGGATCCTGATTCTACAAAATTTTAGATGTAATTTTTGGAAAGCCCCGAAAAAGTATGAATTTTTTTTCCAATCTTGCCATGATTATTATTTCTAAAACGTATATTTTTGGAATGGCATTTATTTTTTAAAAGACAGAATGTTATTATTTTTTGCAAAAGTGTTTTTGGAACTAATATGGTTTTAAGAGCAAGTTATGCCTTATAACCCAAAAATATGTGTAAATTAATAATAACAACGACACATTTTCCAAGAATTATGTTGCGTAAAAAAAAAAAAAGTACGTTTTCAAAAAATTTAATACCTTTACCAGTTCAAAAAGCTAAAAGAAAAAAATTCATATTGTTGACTTTTTAAAATGAAAGGTTATTTTGAAAAAACAACTAATACTTTATGTGTGCTTTTTTTTTGAATCCGACCACAATTAAGTAGTGGATGCCAAAGAAATGCCCTTTGAGTTTTAATTTTTCAAATTGAAAAAGAGCAATATAATAAACCTAAACCTGGCAAACTATGTTTGCTATTTCAAAGATATGCAACTTGAATGTTTTCTCGCAAGCTGTAGACAAGTACATTGCATATTCTCACTGTGGCAACAATAAATGGGCAAGTTACTAATGTTAAACTAAAGCATGCCAATAGTTGCTCAACAAATGCACCACCGAAAATGGTATCCATAATATGTATATAATTTCCAAACTTTGGGATTAAAGTAAAATCATCAACAACATAATCTCCACTATGCTAAATTGCGGTGCTACGCGAATAATTAAATTTGTTTTTTATAACAAAAATTGGTAACCAATTAAATAAAAAATATAGCATTTGTGAATCAAGAAAATAGGCGAAAAACCCCATCTGCCCCTAAACGTAACCTAGTATCCTCTTCATTTTTGTTTCTAGTTCAGACGCTAATTTCAAGACTAAACACTTTTGCAAAAAATAAAAATGGTTTTTATGTGACCAAAAACTAATGTCATGTATTAGTTATACAAATGTGACATTATATACTTAAGGTGATGTAATTTGTACCTGTGACATAACAAAACCGTCATGAACATTTATATTTTAGTGACATATGTATACGTCACCATGTAATCTAGACATACATGACAAAACCAAATCGTCATATAAAAAATACAATGTCATTGGTGACATAAGTAATTAAATACTGACATTAGTAATTCATCACTGATAATGCAACATATCAATGACGACAAAAAAGCATCACCAAATATTGTTCGTGGCACTAAAAGTATTTCCCTCCATCTTCATTTGGAGGGAAAGTTTAGCGCCACACATTATGTGACGCTTCTAGGTGACATTATTAGAGATCGTCATATATGATATTTGATTTGGGGAAAAGAGTGATGTTTGACAATATTCGTCACAATATGTGCATTATCTATGACATTTTGAAAATTCGTCATATAACAAAATGTCACTAATCATCAAATTTGTTGTAGTGTTAACTCTGCATCAACCTCTGCTATAACGTCCTTATCAGGATCTACTAACATCAAATAATTATGCAAAATGCAAGCAGCTAAAATTATTGAGTGTTGAGCTTTTAATCCATAATAAGCATCAGAAACATTTGAAAGGATAATGAACCGCTTCTTCAAAACACCAAAAGCTCGTTCAATGGAGTTACGTAATGATGTATGATGAAAATTAAATAATTCGTGATGATCTTGTGGAGGATTTCTTGTTGAATATTCCTATAAATGATAACCCACCCCCCTATAAGGTGTGATCAATTCTTTCGATAACATGAAGCCAACATCTACAAGGTAATACTTTCCTGAATGGATAATAAGTCCTTGATTTAGAATATGTTCATTGCAGTTAAAATTAAACAATAAAGAAAATCATGAGTAAATAATAGTTGATTTACCAGTAGGAATTTTTAAATTATTCTCTCTCGTCAATGCATTTTTAATAATTCTAGAGTCTGATGTAGTATCTTCCCATCTAGTAAATACGTATATAAATTTTAAATCAAATGTGCATGCGGCTAAGACATTTTGTGTTGGATAGTCTTTCCTACCGCGATACTTAAGTGCATATTCACGAGTCACTATCACACGTACATGAGTCCCATCAATTGCGCCAACACGTACAATCCCTACACATGAACATGATATAAAATATCAATGTCAAAATGCTTATTGTCATCAATTGTGTGGAATAGATGTGCATATGCTAAAATATTTAAAAATTTACATTAAAGTAGGGAAAAAGTCTTTCATTACAAAGTATCTCAGCATGAATCGTCTCACCGTTAGGCTGGATAAGGAATTTCTCTTTTAATTGGATTATAGCTTGTATAACATTATGTAAATGGCGACTAATAGTCTCTCCTAAACGTCGAAACAAAAAGTTCGTTTCACAATTCTTGGCACTATGTGTTAGTATATATAAGGTCTTCGCAACTTGTTCTTCCACACTTGCCCATCTTGTAGGTCTTAGGTCACCTTCTTTCTCTAACATTTTAGTTAACTTCAAAAATGTAGAAGGCCCCATTCTCACTATATTACGACTAGTGTCACAATTCGTAATACGTGTCATTATTTCAACTTTAATTCGTTCTCTTTCAGAGCTCATAGTGTATGTTATTTTTCTTTTACGAGAATGATTTTGGATGAAATACCATTGAACAATGAGGCAAACAATGTGAGTGACCATATTTTGCACCATAATCCACCAACCTATAACTTCATCGGTGTCCATCTAAATTTCATAAAAATATAAATTATGAGAATTATTATATGAATCATATGTAGAAACTAAAACCTAAAACATAATGAATGAAAAATCAAAATTGAAACGGTAAAATTATTTAGTTCTTTATACATCAAAAAGCAATGAAGAAAAAGCGACATATAACAATAATGATTATTATTCTTCATATAACAGAAGAAATTGATGTAATTGTTGATTTTTAGATATATATTTTTGGTGTTTAATTAATTATGTATGGATGAACAAAGAGATATGGCAACTTAAAAGAGTACATATTTGCATAATCAATGGTTGTGTAAATATATAATGAAGAGAAATAACTATTCATATGAAAGCACCTGAGAAATAACTACCAAGTTGTGTTACATATATGATAATGCTCTATTTAAATAATACATTACTACATACATCTAAGGAGTAAATTACGAGTAGAAAAATTATTCAATGAACAAACTTCATTTACAGAATGATTATTATAAACATTATTTAAAGAATTAATCCCAACCGTTATCAAGATGAGGGCTTAATCAACAAAGTTATAAAGAAAAAGTTTAACAAACCAACAATAAAATATAAAGTAAACTAAAATCCAAGATTCAAACAAAAACATATTTCTCACAATCAAAACGATCTTTCTCAGAGTGAAAACCCTATCTTTCTTACAAATAATGAAAAAAAACATTACCTTAATGTGAACCAAGGATCATCCAATCCTGAAGATGAGAAAGAGGGGAGAATAATCTAGGGTTATAAAGAGGATATTTCTGTAATATATTTAAAAGATAAGGGCATTCTGGTAAAAAAAAAACCACTCCCCTAGTAGAAGTGTGGTTCGGAGGGTTTGGGGGGTGCATTAATCCTTCAAACCCTCCCCCTATCCAAATATGGGGTTTAAGTCCACCAACTTACTTCTATTATGTATCTACAAATAATTTTCATGGTCGATATAATCTTTCAAGAAAACACGACTGTCATAAAAGTCTACACCCGTGGGCCCATCCTCTCACGGGATGAGGTTGGAACGCAGTACATATTGTCTCCATGTGATGTATCGGAATCTCTCGCCCGTTGTTGTCTCCGTCTCAGGCCCTCTCCGGCGTAAGGCTCATCGTGCCCATCGGTAACCATTCCTCAATGGCAACAAAGAAGAGAGTGGCTCTGGTTGCCGGTGTGACTGGACTCGTCGGCAGAGAGCTTGTAAAGTCGCTTCTCTCCCTAAAACCACAGTGGGACAGAATCTATGGTGCTGCCCGCCAATGGAAAACTGAAGCTCTTGATCCGTTCTCTGACCCCGCCTATCACTTTGTGGATTGTGATTTCTTGGACGAGGAGTACACACTGAGGAAGCTGTCACCACTGGCTGGTCAAATTACCAACCTTTTCTGGGTAACTTTGGCGAGCAAATGTGAACGAGAAACCATCGAAGCCTGCAATCTCAACCGTTCCATGCTGTCCAACGTACTGGATGCCCTCCTACTTCCCACCACCAACAGCTCACTCTCCCACGTTTCCCTCCAAACCGGCATCGGCCACTATGTGTCCTTCCGACTGAACAAGTTTCGCTCCGAAGGTGACAAGTACTATGACGAGAGTAGCCCAAGGGTGGTGGATGGTGGTGGAGAAGCAATCAACTTTTATTACGTTATTGAGGATTTTCTCAGTGAAAGGCTTGCTAGGAGGAGGATTGCGTGGTCAGTGCATCGCCCTGGGTCGCTGCTGGGAATCTCTACCAGGTCTCATTTTAATTTAATTGGTAACTTATGTGTGTATGGCAGCATCTGCCGGCACTTGGGTCTCCCATTCACCTTTTATGGGGATCGTAAGCATTGGGAGGAGCCCTACTTGGATGTTTCTGACGTCAGGCTCGTCGCCGACCAGCTCATCTGGTGGGCTTCCTTCACTCATTCTGACCACTCTGATAGGCAGGTTCAGGCCTTCAATGTAGTCAATAGCGCTACGTACAGTTGGAGCCAGATCTGGCCGGCCTTGTCTTCCACCTTCTGTGGTGGTGATGATGGTGGATTCTCTGGAGAGAAAACCTACACGGAGCTCATGGGGGATAAGGGAGATGTGTGGGAGGAGATGGTGCACCAGTACCGGCTTTGTTCCACCAGAATGGAAGAACTGGCTAACTGGGAGCTATTGGATACTGTCTGCCGGTTCCCTTGTAAGTTGCTGGTGAACAGAGATAAGGCATACAATTTAGGTTTCACAACTGTGCATGATGTTGACGTTGCATCTTCAATCCTCTACTGGGTGGATCGCATGAGGGAGGCGCGCCTCATACCCTACTTTGATCAGGAAGAATTTGTTTGAACTTGTTCGCACCTTGTTCTTTTTTTATTTTTTATGTTATCGCTGATTTTAGACTCTTGTGGCTAGAATCAGGTTGCTAGAAAAATTGTTGTTTCAGGGCTCCCAGACCAAGCATAGGACAGATCAGCCGCATACTCGCAGGGAGTTGCTTCGTATGTATGCAATGCCTTCAATTTGCCTAATAGAGTTTTGTTGGAGTTGATTAGAAGCTGAAGGTGTGCGTCTGAGTGTCAGCATGGTGTGCAGGATTTTGTTAAAAGTATTGATATGGATCAAAGGACTTGTTGTCTTTTATATATGTGTGATGCCTTAAGTTGGTATTTTGCAAGTTTGGCTTTTATGTGTACGTGTGAGTTGTGTACATCATGCTTGACATGACAGTCACATGTGTTATCTATCAATGTTGTGTAATGCAAATATGGTGGGTGATCAGTTATATCAACAGAGGAAGTTGTTCTTCTCTTTCGACAGACCTCTTAAATCTTCTCTTTATTACAACAAGTTTTACGGGGTACTCCACTTACCTACTCCTTTCAATTAAAAAGGAAAATTAAATTAATGATACGAGGATTAGACAGGTAGAGTACTAATTAAGTAAAATCGTTTTAACATAACACATTATAAATTCTATACAAACACGACAAAAAAATGCTAAATTGCACAAAGTAAACCAAAAAACAATGTCAGACAGATTTTGGCACCCTATTCAAGATAGAAAATATCTGTGCTATAGAATTGTAGAGAAATATATTTGGCACAAAGTAAGCTCAATGTTTTATTGCCATGTCAAATATTATCTATGATTTTTTTTGGCAAGGACTTGGTTTTTATATTTGCCAAGACTTTTGATATGATATTTTTGGTTTGGTTTAGTAGGATTTTTGGCATTATTTCTTTTGTTCGATATTTCATACGGATTTTAACATAATTTCTCTGGTTTGATATTTGACACAAGTTTTAGCATGGTTTTTCATACTTTGTTGTCCACAACATTTAATCATGAAAAACATTTATATGAAATTAGTATTATTAAAATATATAATATACTTCATACTAATTTATCCGCAAAATGGACACAAATGTTATTAAAATCACAAGTTTACCAAACACTTCAACAACACAGAACTCAACAAAAAACATCTATTCTCTTCATCATTGAAGCCTTTAGAGGGTTATTGGCGACAACTGTAGTGCGAAGCCTATTAGGAGTCGGAGAGTGCTCATCAAAATGTGATTGCGCTTTTATCATTGGTGCTCTAGAGATAAGTCTTGTGAGAATAATAACATGCATGTTAGAGAGGTTAATGCCCTTAAGTTGAAGTGCTACAAGGAATGACGTTTCAAATGACCTGCGACAATCTCACTCAATCTGCATCACATTATGCTGCTCAGCTTAGATCGCATCATGCTCCACAAGCTTCACATTGTGATTAGCTCAGGTCCCTGTAAGCTCCCTCTGCAACTCCTTAATTTAATTAGTCGTGTAGTTGCCCACTTGATTGAAACCTCTCCAAATGTGGCTTACAATTAATAGAAGACATTTGCCTAATTATGATGGGGTTTTCCCAACATTTTATTACTACTTCTGACGGCAATGCTGTCTCACAATTCATTTTGGTTGATGGAGTTTTCATCTTTCCCTTGATCATGTTTATTCGCAAGTGCCTTGTTAAATTGTTCCCGTATCCATAAAAATTAAATCCAATTAACAATAAAACAATAGCTATATGTTTAAACTAACAAATCAAACAAATATCAAAAAAAAAAAAAAAAACCACAAAGCAAATAAATTGATGCAAATTAATTAACGGAATTGTGAGAGAAGCAGTGTTAAAAAAAAAATCATATGTATATAGCCTTCACAAAGACAAAAAAGATTGTAAGTGTGAAACTGGAAATGAAATATTGGACAAGGCATTGAACAAAATGGCGATTTCCAGACTAAAAAAAATGAGCATACATTCTTGATGAAAGTCAATCTATCAAACATTGAGGATGAGATGATATTATTCATTGACCAATTCAAATACAAGCTTATTCCAAAATTTTGAATTTCTCTATCTATGTCACGTTGATAGAAATGTTGCGTTGTATCCATCTCTCCTTTGCATCTCTACCTATTTATATAACTTAATTCATAAGTGAAAGAGAAAGGGCGAAAAAACATGTCAAGGAAGTAATACTTACTGATAAATAATCCTATGCTCCATCACAATCATTTACGGAAATACATGCTCATTTAAATTCATACCATAATTTCCAATGTGGTTTCCTCCAAGTGTTCATCAGATAATAAAAAAATCCAAAAGATGTTATCTTTCTACAATAAGTAATTTGGACCTTTTTCATCATTCTTTAAGTTCATAATTTATCAAAAACAAAACCTGAAAAGTTAAGTCAAAAACAGACACAGCTACATCAATCAAATGAATTAAGTTCATATATGCATGAAGGTAGATATATTATTTTCCGGCAAGCAAGAAAAAACCTCCGTATATGCTCTGCTTCCTATATATACAGAAGTAGTTAACTATTTATATTCCCTAATTAAAATAACAATCATACGACCAGATATCAAGTAAACAAATTTTTATTCATGAGGTTATAATAGTAATGACGGATACAAGTTTTAGTGGTAGCAACTCTAACCATGTCACTTGGTTAACATATCAACACTTCGACTAAGATTCAATATGCAAGTCAACAAATACAATCTTACAGATGATGTTATATATGGCTCATATACAAGAGTGAATAGGCAGATGCTAGAGGGTACGTAACGGAGTGGAGTGACGGAGTGCAGTGGAAGAGCGAAGCGACAACATCTGCCTATTGGGGGCAGACGCAAAGATGGGTTGGGGATGCGGTACAATGATATTTTTATAAAATTATACCATGTTAAACCCTTTGCCTTTACGATTGTTTTTCTTTCTCTGTTTTAATTTCTCAACAACTGGTATCAGAGTTATTTGTAGAGATGATGAACTTTGTTGCAAAGTTTGATGTGGGGAATTTCGATGGAATAGGGAACTTCGTATTAAGAGGAGAGTCAAAGATTTTTTGGCGTAGCAAGGGATGCTGAGAGCTTTGGAAGAGAAAAAGCCTCAGGTTATTGAAGATTCAGATTGGATGGAATCACATGAGAGAGTGGCGGCAACTATTCGACTTTTCTTAAAAAATGATGTTTTGTATCACGTCATGGACTTATAAACTCCGATAGAGGTTTGGAAGAAACTGGACGCCTGGTATATGTCAAAGTTGTTGAGAAATAAATTATATATGAAGCAGAAGTTATACGGGTTGAAGATGCAGCTGTAAAGTGCAAATCTGATGCAATATATTAACTTCTTCAATGAAGTAATAAGTGACTTGCAGAGAATTGAGATTAAGATTGAAGACGAGGATAAAACGATGATATTTTGTGTTCCTTACAACTGGCTTGCAGCTTAAAGAGGTTGCTCTACAGTTTGAAGCAATCTGCAAGATAGTGGTACAAAAGGATTGATTTCTACATGATTCAGATTGGCTATAAGGGTTGTGAGTATGATTGTTGTGTTTATGTTAAGGGCCTTAATGATAGTTTTTTTTTATTTTTCTGTCATTATATGTGGATGACATATTGGTTGCAGCAAAGCATATGCATGATGTTATTGAATTAAAGACTCTATTTTGAAAAGATTTTGATATGAAGGATTTGGGAGATGCTAAGAAGATTCTTGGCATGGAAATATGCTAGGATAGAAGCTCAAGGATATTGTGGTTATCTCAACGAATTTTCTTGAGAAGGTGTTAAATAGATTTGGTATGAGCAAAGCTAAACCTGATAGCACTCCATTGGCTACCCACTTCAGACTTTTTCAAGATTAATGCCCAAAATCAGAAAGTGAATTGAATGTATGTCTTCAGTTCCTTATGCTAATGCAGTTGTTTGCTTGATGTATGCAATGATTTGTACAACACTAGATTTGGCACACACTATTAGTAGTCAGGTCAACAAATTCATGTGGAAGCCTAGTAAGTAGCATTGGGAAGTAGTTAAATGAATTTTCACGTATCCACGAGGCACTATAGATTATGGCCTTGTGTTTGGTAGTGATAAGGGAGATTCTTCAGTTGTGGGTTATGTGGATTCGGACTATGCTGGTGATTTGCATAACATAAGGTCTACTATAGGATATATCTTTACTCTTGCAGGGGGACATGTTTGTTGGAAATGTATTGTTCAGTCTATGGTTGGATAGTCCACAACAAAAGTAGAATATATGGCAATTGTAGAGGTTGCTAAAGTAGCTTAATGGCTTACAAGGCTAGTTAGAGAATTGGGTGTTGAGCAAGGTGGAGTTAGATTGCGTTGTGATAGTCAAAGTGCAATCTACTTGGAAAAGAATCAAATCTATCAAGCTAGAACCAAACATATATATTGAGGTGAGATTTCAAAAGATCAGGGAATTGGTGGCATCTTGTCAAATATTATTAGAAAAGGTTCACACCTCAGAGAATGCAGCTAATATATTCACAAAGACAGTTACTACAAAAAAGTTCAAGCATTGCTTGGACTTGATCAATATCTCTAAATGCTAAGGAGGCATGGTACCCAACTTATCTAGATGATTGAAAGCTCCATGGTTTTTTCAATCATTATGTGTATATTCGCCAAGTTGGAGATTGTTATATATAGCTCGTATACAAGAGTAAACGGGCTTATGTTGGAGCCTAGCGGAGCGGAGTGATGGAGCACAGTGGAGGAGCTGGTAGGGTTTATATATATTCATGTAATGTGAAACCCTAATTTTCTTCTAATACGAGAAACGACAGCCGCTATACTTTAAAGGACGTAGGCATACATTGCCAAACCTCATTAAATCCTTTACCTCTGTTCTAATTTCTCCACAGATGATTTGTAATAAACATGAAGCCTTATCATTTTCGTATCAAACCTCAACAAAGAATTCGTTAAAAAATCATTTAGAAACCCCAAAAAAAATTAAATTCCATTAAACTACTGAGTGCATTAAGAGTGGTGAAGGAATGAATGAGTTACAAAAGATTGATAAATCTCATGGTAGATGCAATGATTAAACAGGAAACAAAGGGACAAACAGAAAACGATGACCCAATTGTACTGTGCTTCAAGGGAAATTATTGACAAGAAGACCACATTTCTTTGCTTTATTTTTCTCAGATAGCACTCTCAGTACAACAAAGATGATGATAATATCAGAGATTGAAAGAGAAATAAAGAAATGGAGTAAAAAAACAAGGCCCGCAAGAAAATTTAAAGATATATAAATAAATCCAAAACGCACAGAGAGTAAAAGAGAGACTTCATAATGCATAACAACATCTCGTTGTTTCAAACAATATTCTACTTGATCATGAGGTTTTTTGTGCAACACTGTCGAACATATGCTTATGCGCTAACAATCTTGTTACAGATAAAAGTTTTTGGTTATTAGGGTTAGGTTAATACTGTTATGCACACAAGTAGTGAGGAAAGCGTACCCCAAAAGACCGGCCTGGTAGGGTAAGATGCCCACCACTTATATGCGCATGGCAAGCCTCTCAAGTATCCAATGTGGAACTAATTCTGAATCCGTTATATGGCATCCCCGATCGGGAGGCCGACGAGGGCATCAGTCCGACTCTGGGTCTCTTGCCCACTCAGTGAAACCCGCTCCGTGCATGACACTAATGCAACCTGCCCCGACATATCTGCTGACCCATGACATTACTTATGCATAGGCCAGAGGGCTGCAGCGCGAAGCCATCCACTCCCCCCTGGGCTCCAGCCCAAGCTCCACACTGGAATCTCAATGAAAGCACCATTGTTATACATATATACAAGTGGTGAGGAGAGCAGACCCCAAAAGAAAAGTCTGATAGGGAAAGATGTAAAACCCACCCTAAAATCCCAATCGTCAGATATTTTTTAAAGTTTGATTTATGATTTTTAAATTTTAAAAGCACCATAACTTATCCCCAATAACAATCAAATCATGGGGAGAAAACCTCGGTACCCACTAGAGGATTTAGCCCGAGACCTAGCCTCGCGTTCTTTCTTGGTTTCGTTAAGTGCCGGCGACGGCGAGGAGGAGAGGATCTCACGTCAATTTTTCTTCCCTACTTCTTTGAGGTAGGCACCCACTTTATCAGATCTAGGTCTATTTCATCATAATTGTGCCCCTTTTTCTAATTTATGATCAATAAATTTTAATTTTCTATCGCAAATTCGATATGCATTGATTCGTGTCTTGGATCCTCACTTAGTTTGTGTCTAAGAGAGATTTTTTTTAAAAAAAAAAAAAACAAGGGAATGATCTGTAGTAATTATGTTCTGATTTTGAAACGAGTAACGTGGGAATCAATTTGTGATAGAATTGGAGAATGAGACAAACATCAGCATTAAATGGATAGAATGACAGAAGCTTTTACTTTTTGATGGTGCTTGAAACATCTAACAACCTGTTTTAGAGTTGAGAGTTCTTTGACCCAGCATAGGATGTGTGTTTTTAATCGTTGGGAACCTCACCTTTAATAGCAGCAGCCATATATATGTATGTATATATACATACATATATATATATATATATATATATATATGTTTTTGATGGACGGAGTGGGAGCAGTGATGCCATCCATGATTGTCACACACACACACACACACACACACACACACATATATATATATATATATTTGTGGGTTTGATTATAGGGTAAGAAATTAATTATTTCTGCATCCTGGTGTTGCTAGCATAGTTAGTGTTTAGAGTTTTGATCAGGGTTAATGTTTGTATTAAAGTTTTGGAATCTAAGGCAAGTATAATGTTCATGTATAGGGTCTCTGCTCAAATCCTGATTTTGAGTGTCTGAGGGATCCTATAGGTTGAGGATATTTTTTCAGGTAAGTTATCCACATATAAACAAGTATATATATATATATATAATAATTTCTGATTTCCTGGAAATAAGTATTTAATTGTTTTGGATTTTATTGTAAATAAAATTTTGTGATATTATACTTATATGTTTTGGGTTTTGAGATATTTTGCGTATCGTTATTTTCAAAACTTATGGATTATTTATTTATTTATAAATTTTATTTATTTATTAATTTATTTAATTGTTGGTTAAATTTAATGGTTTATTAGAAAGCATGATATATATTCTTATGTATTTATTCAGTTATTGATTAATTATATTTTAATTATTTTTGTTACTTATTAGCATTATTATATTTTGAAATAATCTGAGTTATGTTCATTAGAAAAATGGAATCACCAAATTTCTCTATTTTTGTGTTGACGATGATTTTGGTGCCGATATATTTTGACATAGTAACTTGTAATCCCCAATTTAACTTTGTAATAACCTGTTATTGGGGGTTAAATACTGACAATGTCGACATGAACTTCTGATTCTAATAAGAAACTATAGCTTCGCACCACTCCGTAGGTGGAGAATAACGGCCTTTGATATTCTGGCTCGGGTCGTCGAGGGTAAATAAATGAACTCTAACAATCTAACTAGGGTCACCGAGTTTAAATATATGAATTATGTTGTTTTGTTTTTGGCATTAGTTATTTGGGGGACATATATACTTGTTCATTTGAAAATTTTGTTTGTCTGAAATGTTCTATTGTCTGGGTTTTATATTTTGATATTTATTGTATAACGTTACTTCTAAGTACATTTTTGGAAAGCATTGAGTTTTTGTGGTCCTTATATTATTGTTTTTAGTGGTTGCTTACTGGGCTATTAAGCTCATAAATAGTTACTCTATCTTTTCCAGATCAGGAGTAGGTGTGTGGTGACTAGTTTAGCGGAGACCATTGAGTGAACACCAAGTGGTTAGCATGAGAATACTTCTTCAGTTGGAAACTATGAATTTGTTATGGGTCTAAGACTTTATATAAATCTTGTACTTTTAGTTACCTTGGACCATAGTTGTAAACCGGATTATTTTATTCCATGAATTTTTGGTTTTGTTTGAAATTAGTATGTTGGTGTGCATTATACTGAGAGACAAGTATTGAGGCCTTGTGTGCCCACTTGGTCTCGGCCTTGTGGGCATACGGCTGTTTGTCGAAGTATCGAGTCCGGTGAGCCGGGTTTGGGGCGTGACAAAAGATGTCCACCACTTATAAGCACATGGCAACCTTCTCAAATATCTCATGTGAGATTAATTCTGACTCTGTTTCTAGAGCTGTCAAAACAGGGCTCACCCGTCAGGCCGGCCCCCCCCCCCCACAAAAAATGGTGGGCCGTGTTGGCCTTTTGTAAGATTATTAAATTGTTTTATGTTTTAAATTTGTTATTGTGTTTATAAATTTTATTATTAATTGTTTTACCTTCATTATGATATATATGCATAGTATGATTTTATTAAAAAATTACATTAAAAAAAAATGAAATAAATAAGTAAATGTATCCATTTTTAATTACATTAAAAAAATATTGATTAATTATTATTTTAAAAATATAACAAGTTTTATTAATTATTTTTATTGGATATTTTTAAATAATTTCAAATAATAAATTTGAAAAATGGTTAATTATTTTTATTATTTTAGTTGTGTGATTTATTATAAGTTTATAAAATCATATGTAAAATACATTTTGAAATATTGCTTTTGTATTATGTTTTGTGTTTTCATAAATATTTTTTGGTTTGGTTTGGTTTGTTAAAAAAAAATTAATATATAAAATATCTAATTTTTAATTATTTTATATTTTTTTTTATATTTAGCGGGCCGGCCCGCTCAACCCGCCAACCCAAGGTGGGTTGAGTCGGGTTGGCACTTTGCCAACCCGCCCCGCCCTGCCAAATGACTTGTTTTGGCAACCCGCAGGCCGGCCCGCCCCGCCGGCCCATATTGACAGGTTTATCCCATGGTTTTAAAAACCGGATCAGACCGGCCGGTTCAACCTGTTCAACCGGGAACCGGGTGTAAACCGGTTCGGTTAGTCACACCAAATAGGAAAAAACCGGACCAGGTTTGTTTAATTAAACAATTAAATCCGGTTTAAGAAAACATTGATTAAAATTAAATCATTAAAGTTAAACAAACCTAAAAAAAAAAATGGTTTATTTATTTGTATGCGAAAACATTGATTAAAATTAAATCATTAAAATTAATCAAACCTAACAAAAAAAACCCGGTTTATTTATTTGTATGCTTGTATTTTATTGTTGTTGATGTAGTATACTTGTATTTTATTTCATTCCTCATTTTTGAATGATTTTGTTGATTTGGTGTTATTGGTGATGGTAGTTGTCTTGTTGTTGTATTATAGTGTAAACTTATATTTTATTTAATTCTTTATTTTTGAATATTTTTGTATTGTTGTATCATTATATATTTGTACTTTGAAAAATACAATTTTATGTAGAGTTAACACTTTGTGATCTTTATAACTTTGCAATATGTAATTGTGTATTTTTTAATTATTCTTATTTTCTAAATTATTTTTCTTATTTTTAAATTTGTGTAAATTTTAAAAATTTATTTATTTAAAAATATTAAATATTATTGAACCGGTCGGTTCAACTGGTTGGACCGTGAACCGGTTGCCTAACCCGATCAACAACCGTTCCGATTATTAAAACATTGATCTATCCGTTACAAATACATCGTTTTCTACTTTAAAAGGAATGAAAAATTAATACCTGGATAAAATGCATGCACATGTGTCTCATGGCATGGAGACAGAAGCCATTTACTGCTGATACAGCATCATCCGAGATTCTCAAAATCACTCATTTCCACATGAGGATAGCAAACAAAAATAAAAAAGAAAAACAAGGCCTAAAATGAATTTTGACTTAATTTTTAAGAGTGTAGTGGTAACTGGTAATTACAGATACAACTGTAACAAGTCTCAAATCATAGCAACTCCAACCATGTGACTTGGTCAAATATAAACAATTTGACTAAGACTCAACATGCCAAGTCAACAAAAGCAAATTACAGATGATAATTAACAAACATGAATCCTTATCATTTTTTCATAAAACCTCCACAAAAAGTCCGTTCAAAATCATTCAGAAACCCAAAGAAAATAAACCCAAATAGTTAGGTCAATAAGATTGGTGAAAGAATGATTGAGTTTTAAAAGATAGATAAAATGTTACGGTAGATGCAATGAGTGGACAAAAGACAATTATTCAATGGTACCGTGCTTCAATCGAAGTTATTGACAAGTGGACGACCTTCTTTTTTCTGTTTTTTTCTTTTTCTCGTCTCACATATACATCGCTCTCAGTCCAGCAAAGGGATGACATCAGAGAGATGGCAATCTCACTCCAGCAAAGATGATAATGATATCAGAAAGAAAGCATTCTCAGTGATGATGATTAGGGATGCAAGTGGGGGCGGGGCGGGGCGGGGAATGAGATCCCCATCCCCATCCCCGCTTCCCACGGGGCGGGGATTCCCGCCTGCAAATTCCCCGCGGGGGAGATGTTTGCCCCACTCACTCCCCCGCGGGGATCCCAACGGGGCCGGGGAATCCCCGCCCCCCGCAAATTTTATTAATTTTTATAGGAAATAAATAAAATTAATTAAAATTTTAAAATATTTTTTCATATAATTATATTCGTACATTACATATTTACATAGGAGTAACACTAGTTTTACTAAAAATCTAAAATATTTTTAATGCAAACCAAAACTATATATTTTTTTAAAACCTAAATATTTGGTCCTTATAATTTTATTATATATTCATATTGAATTTTAAAACAAATAAATAAATAATTATATGAGTCATTTTTAATATATATATAATTAAAATTCGGGGATTCCCCGCGGGGCGCAGGGCGGGGATTCCCCGTAGGGAGCAAGGGGATTCCCCGCGGGGAGCGGGGTGGGGAATGCCCTCCCCGCCCCCGCCCCGCCCCGCGATACAGGGAGGGATTTTCCCCCATTCCCCGCCCCGCGGGGGGGTTATTTCGGGGAATTCCCGCCCCGCCGAGACGGGTCCCCGCGGGGAACGGGGATTCCCCGCCCCACTTGCATCCCTAATGATGATAAGAGAGAGAGAGAAAGCAACGGAGAAAAACAAATAGGCCCCACAAGAAAATATAAAAATAAATTGATAAGCCCCAAGACGTACAGATAATTAAAAAGTGGCCTTATAATGCATACCAACATCTCTTTGTGCCAAAAATATGTTACTTGATCATGAGGTTTTCTGTGCAACACTGTCAAGCATATTCATATGGCCTAACATTCTTGTTACTTATAAAAGTTTAGGGTTATATATCTAGGGTTAGGGTTAGTGTTGCTTGGTGACGAAGAATTCATTCAATCATTCATAGTTTTTAAAAACACCACAACAAACCTAATAAATTCAGTCAATTAACATAATATTGAAAGCAAAGCAACAAGGCATACACTATTGAGGGGACCGACAAACTTGAGTCATCCACGAATTTATTCCGCACTTCAAATTTTAATTAATTATAAATGATATTTATTTTAAATAATTATTATTTATAAAATAATGAACACATAAATATTGATTAATATTTAATTAAATATGGAGTTGTGTCTTTTTGGTGTTTGATAAGGACATAAAAGATTTTTACTAGAGGGAATGAATGAACCATTCCCCTGCCTCATTACCCTGGGAGGGTCAATGGTGGCCACCCAAACTAATGATTACCTCCCAAAAAACCCAGGCAAACATGGGTGTGGGAATCTGGGGAAAACCATTACACCCATCCAAGCACACCCTAATTATAAATTTAATTCTAAGGCAAAGGTCTTATTATTAAGTGGAAATTGCAAAAAAAAAACCCCTAAGTTTGCAATATTACCAAAAACACCCCCTTAATTTGGAAATCCCTAAAAACCTCTTCCTTTTAAACACAATGTTCTCCAAACCATCAAAGCATGTAACTGTGGTTAACAGAGTTATTTTTAAATTTTATAGATGAAATTGCCCTTGCATAGGAAGTTGTGGCACTGCAATCATTTCGCCGGTTGAGAGGAAGTGGGGGGTTTTTCTTAGGATAATCCCAAGAGACTCTTCAGCTTTTCTTCTGAAATCGTCTCTTCATCTTTTCCCTTTCCGAAGTTGTCTCTGCTTGGACGTCCTCTGTAATTTCAGTTTGTCCCTTGCCTTGAGCTTTTGAATCACTCGTACGCAAGTATTCGGCATTTCATCGGCTTTCGCCTAAGGTATTGAAGAAGTTGTGATAATGGTTTTATTTGAACTACTCGTTACAAAGAGAGATTTGTCGGTTTTGTTTTTCGGTTCTCGTTTTTATTGGAAGATACCGAAGTCTCTGCGGGGGATTTCTCTGCTGCGGTTTTGTTAGTCTCAGGAGATTTGTCGGCTAGGGTTTTGTTTTGTTTTACATTTTTGTTATTATTTGTGTAATTTTTATAATGTACGTTTCCCCTTTCATTTGATATGGTTGCAGTTTTACAAAGTAGTTTTCTTTTAAACAATGATTTTTTGTTTAAAAACGTATGTCTCCGTTTAAATATTATGGTTACCGTTTAAGATACTAAGTCTCTGTTTTCGCTTAAAAACTTATATCTCTGTTTAAGCAGCTAGGTCATAGTTTAACAAGTGTTGTTATTGTCGCAGGTTTGTGATTATGGCTGTAAACCTAGTCAATGGGAGATGCTACTTGACACCGGTAGTGGAGACCTTGGCCGAATTGAAAGCCTACATGGCCCCTCGACACTGGGAGATCATCTAACGGACACCGTTTGCAGCATTCACTGAGGTGGAAGCTGTATTCTAAGAGAGGACCCTTCTTGATTCTCTTTTGCAAAGGTACGATGGCCACACTAATAAATTCAGGATCGGGGGAAGCCTGCTAAGTTTCAGGCCTGAAGATATGGCTCTTGTTCTGGGTCTACGTTATGATGGAGACTCAGTCATGTTTAAGAAGAAGAAAACACGGTCAGCTTTCGAAGAGAGATATTTATCAAAAAGCTACAAGAGACACAGAGACTCTATCAATACCACTCTTCAGCAGCTTGTTGGACAGAGGGGAGAAGAGGAAAATTTTTTGAAACTCATGATGGTGTACCTCATGGGTATAATCCTCTTTCCAAATACCTCATGCTTGGTTCCCAATTAGATTGTTGATTATGTCGATTTACCCGGCATGGGGCGGTACACATGGGCTCAGGCGATACACAAATGACTTATGGAGGACGTTCCACAAGATGCCGCTCGAGTGCAAGCTAGATGCGCGGGGGAGAAGACAAACACGGGGTATATTAAGGGTTGCTCGGTCGAGCTGAACATCTGGTTTTACGAGCTGACCAGAACCAGAAAGAAAATCCATTTCGGTAAGACCCCAAGGATGCTGTGCTACGGTGAAAATACTTACCGGAAGCAAGCGACAATAGAAATCCGTTGGTCATCTCTCGAAGGAAAAAGAGTTAATAAATCATGAATAATGTGTTTAACAATAATTGTTAATGTGTAAATATAGTCTTTAGCATTAAAGAATGGTAGTTTTTGTTTAACATTATTCTTCATTGTTTAAAAGTTCCATTTTCTGTTTAAATATATGCAATACCGTTTAAGTATATATGTCAAATATTTAAATATATTTGTTATTGTTTAAATTGAATGATTTCGCTGAGATTGTTTTGTTTATAGATGTTACTTTCTTGAGCTAGCCGGCGAATGCTGATGAAGATATATTTGTTCGGGTCAACCGGCGGAGGGCTGCTATTGCTCTGGAACCACTTGCTCGAAGGCAAGATGAGAGGCTAACCTCTTTCGTGCAATCTCGACGAAATTGTTCCCTTAATTCTAGCCCAACGCGCGCACGCATTCCTTGGTGCCGGATAAGCCCTCTCCTACCCCGCCCGACGGCAACACCAAACCCCCGACTACGACAATGACAGTATCCTCGATCTCTCCAACCCCCCTGATCGCGGCGTTCCCCCCCCCCCGATGTCACTGCAACTCTTCTATAGGCGTCCCAGATATTGATGACCGAATTCCCTCAACTTGTCGCTCGGGTTTAGGCATTTTAAGGACAGTCATAATCGACTGCGCCGTCACTCCAAACAAATGAAGTACCCGGGACGGACGAGGCGTCGGAATTTGATGGCGATGACTTCATTGGGATGGTTATTCTAAGTCAGTTACGTTTGAAGTGGCTTGCAAAAAAACAAAAACAATAATGTCTCTCTGTCCATCACCGGCTGACGATGAAACAATAGCAGCACCATCGGCGGCTGATGCTGTGATTGAGTCCGTTGCCATTTATGATATGGCGTCATTGTGGAGAAGATCGTCGATGTTGTTGGCATTGCCATGATTGAGGAAGTCAACGAAATCCCCGTTACGGTGGAACCGGCGGCTGACAGTGCCGCATCGAAGGTGGTGGCTACAATCCCTGAAGAACAAGAACCAGCTGAGTGTGTTTCTCCCTATGATGCTGTTGCCATGGCCGCAGTTGACAAGATCGTTGACTATGTTGTCAATGAAATCCTGGTCACGGAGGAACCGGAGGCCGACAGTACCGCATCCAAGCTAAGCGTAATCCCACAACAACAAGAAGCATCTAAGGATGATCCCAAAAACGCTGTTGACGAGGGGCAAGGGAACATCACTATAAACACAACGAAAGATATGATTCTTGCCAACCAACAATATGAAGAAGTTCGCAAAGACTTTATTCTGAAGAAAAAAAAATATCCTTGACAATCGCGCATCAACAAATTTGAGCTGGAGTTGATAAAGATCTTCCTCAACTGCTCTATGGACATGTAAGTATAAAACTTTTATGTTATTGTTTACATATATGTTCCTAGTTAAGTTATGTAGTTTCTGTTTGACTATGAGCGTTATCATTTAAGATAATGCTTTACCTTTTAACTTTGTCAATTACTGATTAAACATTCACATTATCGTTTAAAAACATATATTTGCCACTTAAGATTTTGTGTTATTGTTTAATTATATCTGTTACCGCAGGACTGTCGTGTGGAGGAATGACTCTGTCAGTGCCACACGGGCCAGACTATTCACAATGCTTAACAGGAAGGAGATGGTGACAGATGATGTGATGGACGCCTTCGTATGCATAATAAAAAAGTTGCTGGCAAGATTACCATATCCTTATAAGAAGCACGCCTCCATCACACAACCACTGGCACTATTTATATCAAAGTAGGAAGACGCACATGACCCGACTTTCGCTATGATCGGCGATGCCGTGCGCAACCTGCATGATGTTGATATTGTCATCCTCCCCATAATCATGAATGCCCACTTCCATGTCATGGTCCTCGACAATAAGAAACAAGAATATATGCCATTATACTTCATGCCAAGTGAAGAGTATGATAAAGACGCGGCTGAAATGGTAAGTTCATTGATAAATAATCAGTATTCTAATCTCAAATTGCATATCCCTACAGCGGACGCTATCTGACTTTTCTATACCCCTACGGTGACCACAAAGTACCCGCTTGTTCATGACAACAAAACCCCACGACA
Organism: Dioscorea dumetorum; assembly: GCA_902712375.1. Lineage (NCBI taxonomy): Eukaryota > Viridiplantae > Streptophyta > Magnoliopsida > Dioscoreales > Dioscoreaceae > Dioscorea > Dioscorea dumetorum. Next base: position 41,316 of record CACTHL010000338.1, read on the forward strand.
AAAAGAGAAAGTGTCGACTGCGGAATCTACGTCATGCGGTTTATCGAGCAATTATTCGATGGTGAAAAGCTACGGCTACCGCAAACGGATGCCCCTTATCTGAGATTAAAGTATGTTGCCCGTATACTTATGGAAGGGAGCGCATCCTGCATCCCTGACAAACGGGGGTCTTCGACTGCGGAGAAATGGAATTTAGCTGACATTCTTTGTTTTCAAATGTAAACCAATTTTCTCGTTATTATTTTAAATTCAATTTATTCTTTTCCAATGACATGGCAAATTTTTCAATTTAAATTTACTAGTGTTTGTTTAATGTCTGTATTTTTTTATACTTGACTTTCTTTGCTTAACTTTCAATTGTAATGTTTAAATATCAGTGTTGCTTTTTAAAATAAAGTACTATCTGTTTAAACGATGATATCGCTATTTAAATATATGCTTTACCTTTTAAGAATAAGCGTTTCCGTTTAACATTCAGTGTCTATGTTTAAATATCAAAGAATGACAAAATGAGGTAGTCTCTGTTTAAAAGACGATGTCTCTATTTAAATATATGTGTTACCGTTTAAAAATAAGAGTTTTTTAACATTCAGTGTCTACGTTTAAATATCAAAGAATGATAATGAAATTCGATTTTCTCTATTTAATATCAAAAGTTGACACTCAAATAAGTTTGTTTCCCTCGTTTAAATTATTTATTTACAATGCCTAGTCGGCGGCTGTTTTATTGCAAGATCTACGATTGTGTTCGACCGCATTGATTAAGCTCCAGCCTAATGATTCTTAAATACTTATATTAAACAAAGTTAAAGAATGTTTTTAAATAAAGTTGCAAACACAAATTACAGAATTTTTAAATAAAGTTAACAAACTAATACCCCTCAGGGTCTTATTTAAAAAAAAAAACAAAGTGAACAAAAACTGTCACTCTGCCCTTTGCTTCTGCTTCAAAGCTTGGAGCAGCTTTTGGACATGTGGCTTTCGATTTTTTGTTTCATCAAGTCTTGCAGCTTGCAGGACTTCTTTTGCTGTTAGTTCTTGGAGTAAGTCTTGCAAAAAGCACTCAAACTCTTCATCACTGGAGTAATCTGGACTGCATGAAGGCCCTGCAATGGAGAGTTCAAGGTTTTATAAGAACCAAATAGTTTTTAAATATTTATAGAGAAATCTTATGGTATGAAGGACTTGGAATGGAGACATCATCAACAACAACAGGAAACATTTTCATCTTCCCACTGTATGAAGGACAGAGCTGCTTGAACGCCATCTCAGGAGCAATTATGCTTGGTTCTTTTTGCAGACTCAAGACCGGAGAATGGGGTACCATCAACCGGAACCGTAACCACAAAAGCGGGTTGTTGTCGGGCTTTCCATGAGGGTGGAGTACTCTGGCAAGAGCCGGTGAGTCTTCTGACAAAACTCGTTGAGAAGTGTCTTATACATTTTCTTGGGTTCTGGATATATCTAGATGTTTATATTGTTTGAGCTTCTTCTTTCCATAGAAATCTAGCCCTTGGAAGTTTGAGCTCTTTTCTCAAATAAAACAATAGTAAAAATATCATGCAACTTTGATCTTGATTTGCAGTGTACTTTTTTATAATTTTAAATAAAGTAATTGCTATTGGTTTTTATATGTAAAACAGTTTTGTCTTTATTAATTTAAATTCAATTCATTCTTTTCCAATGATATGGCAGATTTTTCAATGTAAATTTACTTGTGTTAATTTAATGTTTGTATCTTTTATACTTGACTTTCTTTGGTTAACTTTCAATTGTAATGTTTAAATATCAATGTTGCTTTTTAAAATAAAGTAGGGTCTGTTTAAAAAATGATGTCTCTATTTAAATATATGTGTTACCTGTTAAGAATAAGAGTTTCTATTTAACATTCAGTGTCTACGTTTAAATATCAAAGAATGTCAACGAAATTCGATTTTCTCTGTTTAAATATCAAAAGTGGATACTCAAATAAGTTTGTTTCCCTTTAAAAAATTATTTATTTACAATCGACAATTTCATTGCAAGATCTACTATTGTGACCAGACGCATGGCAGTGACTGCAATGTAACTCGCGGACCTCAGACACTTGCGACTCGATCCTCTTTCTTCTAGAACACCCAGGTTGCCTTCTCGTCATAGGCGGTCGCAAACGTGTTTGCGATTTTTGTCCGTAGGCTTGTCATTGTCAGGTATGGGGAATATGACTTCCTTAGACCCCAGTTTATAATTATCGACTATGAAGTAGCCGCTAATAAATGTCATGCGCTTACCCATTTTTTGGACGCTTTCGGATGTGACGCCGATCCAATTCCACCACCGCAAGTTTGTGATGGGTAACTTGTCTTGATTCTGAAAGTATTTTTATTATATTCCTTTGATACATAAAGGCGTCATTGGCAACCATCAGCAACACATTCCACAGTCACCCGGTGTTTTTCTTTCTTTAGGAATTTGAAGTCAAAATTTCGTTTGATAGCAAAATTTTGAAGTGCGTCTTTGAAATGTTCAACGCCTTGAAAACATCGTCCGATATCCAACGATAACACTTCATATTGATCTGAGGAGGAAGGAAGGCATGGCACAGCGTTAGGGCCACCATGAGGTGGAATAAAAGCGCTCCAGAATCCAAATTCCTGCCAACTCTTCATTTCAAACGAAAACGATTAAGATTTTAAGCAGAAACATACACTTTTTAAACGATAACTATAAACTGTAAAAGTTAAAAACAATATCTAAACAGAAACATAACAATTTAAACTGAGAAGACAGTTTTTAAATGAGAACTTAATCTAGTTAAACAGAGACTGGGATAATTAAACAATAATTAACATATACAACTAGATAAACATAAAATAGAAGAACCTTATGACGAGAAGAACTCATTTTCAGTAGGGTACGATGGCACATAATCTGTCTCAACAACAAGATCGACTATAGCGCATTTGAAGATGGAGTACATGTGACACATGTGTTGGAAGTCAACCTCGTTTATTATTGGACAAACCGTTTTATGTCTATCGGGTGTGATAAACTTCACCCTCACACGGGAAATATCGAGACCACATCGCTCACATATCTCAGCTAACACTGATTCCTAAGAAGTCAACGCCGTGAACACTAGCACTCGTCCCTCCCCGTTGTATCTAACAATAGCACAAAAACTCTCCCACAGAATGATCAAAGTGAGAGCACCGAAGAAATTCTCACCATATCGGGAAACCGGCAGAACTCAAATCGAACAAACCAAATTAGAAGAAGAAGAAAGAAGAAGAAGAAGAAGAAGAAGAAGAAGAAGAAGATGTAATTCGCTTTCTAAACTTTCTCTGACAAAAAGCAAGCAGGAAGGAAAAAAAAAATTCACAATTGTTCTTATAAAGATTAGACATGATGTGAACGGGCGGTTTTTCCCCCATCATTTGCAAGGGCTAAAATGGAGTTTCATAACATGACCGACTTGCAGTAATCGATAGGGGTATAAGGGAATTAAATTATAACAGAAGAGTTGTCAGGGGTGAACAACAGTTGGAGGGGTTTTAGCAAGTTTTGAAAATCACGAGCCCAACAGTAATGTTCCCTATTATTAAAATTAAAAAAAATGCTTCGGGTATAATGTTTCAGGAAAGCACGACTTCCATAAAAGTCTATATCCATGGGCCCATCCTCTCTCTGGAGCTGAAGGTTGCAACACACTACATATCAGTCTCCATGTGATGTATCAGAGTCTCTCGCCCGTTGCTGTCTCCGTCTCAGCCACTCTCCAGCGTAGAGCTCATCGTGCTCAGCAGCAACCATCTCTCAATGGCAACAAAGAAGAGAGTGGCTCTGGTTGCTGGTGTGACTGGACTCGTCGGCAGAGAGCTAGTAAAGTCGCTTCTCTCCCTAAAACCACAGTGGGACAGAATCTATGGTGCTGCCCGCCAATGGAAAACTGAAGCTCTTGATCAGTTCTCTGACCCCGTCTATCACTTTGTGGATTGTGATTTCTTGGACGAGGAGTACACACTGAGGAAGCTGTCACCACTGGCTGGTCAAATTACCAACCTTTTCTGGGTAACGTTGGCGAGCAAATGTGAACGAGAAACCATAGAAGAGTGCAATCTCAACCGTTCCATGCTGTCCAACGTACTGGATGCCCTCCTACTGCCCACCACCAGCAGCTCACTCTCCCACGTTTCCCTCCAGACAGGCACCGGCCACTACGTGTCCTTCCGACTGAACAAATTTGACTCTGAAGGTGATAAGTACTATGACGAGAGTAGCCCAAGGGTGGTGGTGGATGGTGGTGGGGAAGCAATCAATTTTTACTACGCTCTTGAGGATTTACTCAGTGAAAGGCTTGCGAGGAAGAGAATTGGGTGGTCAGTGCATCGCCCTGGATTGCTGCTGGGAGTCTCGACCAGGTCCCATTCTAATTTCATTGGTACCTTATGTGTGTATGGCAGCATCTGCCGTCACTTGGGTCTCCCATTCACCTTTTATGGGGATCGTAAGCGTTGGGAGCAGCCCTGCTTGGATGTTTCTGACGTCAGGCTTGTCGCCGACCAACTCATCTGGTGGGCTTCCTTCACTCATTCTGATCACTCTGATTGGCAGGGTCAAGCTTTCAATGTAGTCAATAGCGCTACATACACTTGGAGCCAGATCTGGAAGGCCTTATCTTCTACCTTCTGTGGTGGTGATGATGGCGGGTTCTCTGAGGATAAAACCTACATGGAGGTCATGGGAGATAAGGGAGATGTGTGGGGGGAGATGGTACACAAGTACCGGCTTTGCTCAACCAGAATGGAAGAAATGGCGAACTGGGAGCTATTAGATAGTGTCGGCCGGTTCCCTTTCAACTTGCTGGTGAACAGAGACAAAGCATACAGTTTAGGTTTCACAACTGCGCATGATGTTGACGTTGCAACTTCAATCCTCTACTGGGTGGATCGCATGAGGGAGGCGCGCCTCATACCCTACTTTGATCAGGAAGAATTTGTTTGAACTTGTTCGCACCTTGTTCTTTTTTTCTTTTTATGTTATCGCTGATTTTAGACTCTTGTGGCTAGAATCAGGTTGCTAGAAAAATGGTTGTTTCAGGGCTCCCAGACCAAGCATAATAGAGTTTTGTTGGAGTTGATTAGAAGCTGAAGGTATACGTCTGGGAGTCAGCATGGAGTGCTGGATTAGTTTAAAAGTATTGGTATGGATCAAAGGACTTGTTTTTTATGTATAAGGTCTGAAGTTGGTGGTTTGTAAGTTTGGCTTCAGTGTACATGTGAGCCGTGGATATCATGACAGTTACTTAGTTACATATGTTATCTTTCAGTATAATGCAAGTATGGTGTGTTCAGTTATATAAATAGATGAAGTTGTTCCTTTCTTTGGACAGATATATATATCTTCTCTTTAATACGACAATAAGTTTTACTGAGTACTCCACTTATCTGCTCCTTTCAATTTAAAAGCAAAATAAAATTAATGATATGAGAAGTAGATAAGTGGGGTACTAAGCAAAATTGTTTTGAAATATCATAATATAAATTCTATACAAACACAACAAAAAGAAATGCTAAATTTCCATAGGAATAAACCGTAAAACAATGGTAATAAAATTTTGGGACCATATTTGAGACGAACAATGGTAATAAAATATCCATGCCATAGCACTGGAGACAAACAATTTTTGTCATAGCTTTTTACTATCATGCCAGACTTTGCACCGTTTTTGCACCATGCTTTATTGCCATGCCAAATATTATCAATGATGCTTTTGGCACGGACTTTGTTTTCATATTTGACATGATTTTTGTATGATTTTTTGGTTTGGCATTTAGTATGATTTTTAGGACTATGTCCTTGGTCCAGTATTTGGCATAACTTTTAGCAAAGCAACTTTTGTTTTCCATAGCATTTATCATAGTTTTGGCAAGGCTTTTTGTTAGGATTTTCGGCACAGATTTTTTTATTAAGTGGGAGAAAAAAAATTTATATGAAATCAGTTTTATTAAAAAATATCATATACTTAATGCTGATTTTTTGGCAAAATGAACATAGATGTCATTAAAATCACAAGTTTGCCAAAAACTTCAAAAACACAAAACTCAACAAAAACATCTATTCCCATCATCACTGAAGCCTTTAGGAGGGTTATTGGTAGCCAGTATAGTGCAAAGCCTATTAGAGGTCGGATAGCGCTCATCCAAATGTGATTGCGCTCCTATCATTGGTGCTCTAGGGACCACTATGTGCGGGTACACTACAACAAAAAACTAAATTTGCAATACATTTTAGAGACACAAAAACTCCAAAATGTGTCGCAAAATACAAGTTCAGACACACTTTGGGACACACATAAATTTGTCGCGTTTCAGATGTCGCAAAATTTTGAGACATTTTTGAAGATTATGTCGCAAATTTTGTGACGCTACATAGGCCATCACAAAAGTCATCACCTTTTTGAGAAAGCACACCCATGCACGGAAGCACGATCAGGAAGCATGGCGGTGCTTCCTCCTGTGCACTTTTCACGAATTTTCAAAATAAGAAAAGCACTGTTTCTTTACTTCTAGCACCCCCGTACTCTTTGAAGCACGGGCATGCTTCTGCCAGTGCACTTTACAGGAATCCTAAATTCGAGCCAAAAACATGTTCCAAGACATTCCGAGAAGAACACGACCATGAGCACAGCCTAAGCATGGTCGTGCTTCCATTGGGAACTGACTTTCTAAGCCCAAAGTTAGAGTTTCAAAGGGACTTCTTTTTTATCTTTTCTTCCCCTTTGGGGGAGACGGCAGGAGGGCAGAGTGGCACAACGTTGGAGGCTGGATCTGGGCCGACATATCGTAGTGAGAGTGGAGAAAAGCTGTCAAGATCATCATCGGATGCACTCTGATGAAAATTGTGAAGCAAGAATGGAGTTTATAGATTACATCTCATTCTCTTGTTGTTTTCCTTATGTTTCTTGTAGAATCATAAGGGGCTAACCATTATCCAGTGTCCCGGATTCATGAACTCGGATGTTAGTTCTGTAGTTGAATATTTTCTTTTAATGTTTATGGGGTCTTATTGATTTCTATGTTTAATCATGTGTTGCATAACTTGATGTGTGTGATTAGCATAGTTATGATTAGAAAACTTGGCTTGTGTTGATTGGCTTAGTTGTGATCGCCGTTGGGTGGTTGCAATCGTCGAAGTGCAGGATCCCAGAGTTACATCGATAAACCTCAACGTTCATGATTGTCATAGATGCAACAGGGCTTTGAGAGCACACATAGGTTTCGTAGGATGTACCTAATAGACGCTGTGAGAAAGTGACTACAAACTAGTCCTAGGGATTGATCAGGGGTGCTACTCCCTATCACTGATCTCTAATTACTTGCACTCTATCTCTCTACCGTTCTCTTTACTTTCTTTACTTTCTTTGTAATTAGTTTTCAACCCAAACTGTTGAGGCGGCTAAATATTAGAAATCTGACGAGAGTATCAAAAGCTATGCTAGTCTCTGTGGATTTGAGTGCCCGATCCTACATTGGGTACATTATATTATTTGTATGACGTGTGCACTTGAGGATACGCAAGCGGTGTATCATAAGCACCTAGGGTTATGCCGCTGCTGGCGACTCTATCTATTTATTTTGAATAGTACCCCATCGTTTTCCATCGCCAGCGGCCCATTTCTGAACCTTTTCACTTCCCCCAACTCCCTACCTTCATGTTTGAGCACTTAGGCATGCATTTGGATGCATTTGGAACCCACTCACCGTTTGATTTTCAATTCTATATGACAATCCTAAGGTATAACTTTTTCTTAAATTTTTCATTGTGATTTGGTATTTTTGATGCATGCAAATCTGTTTCTGAATGATTGTGAATGTTTAGTATGCACTTTAATTCAGTTATTGTAAATCTTTTAAACTCTATTGTACAAGAAGGACCCTTACCGCCTAAGCTCGAGGCTTGCGACCATAAGCTTGACCGTAAAAATGAACCTCTTGAGTCTTACAACAGTAAGTATGCCCGTAAGCAGGCCTTAAGCTTGTCTGAATTTGAAATTTTCACAAGTTCGCACTAATTTTTGTTGCATTTTTCTTAAACTTTTAGGATGCCTCGTGCGAAGAGAGTTGCATCCAAACCATTAAAAAGAGTTGCACCTGCACCAACCACACCCGCGTCACCCACAAGCCCAACCTCTTTTAGCTTGTGCTTTAGAGGGCAATCCAACCACTTGAGGACGAAGTAGTTTGGCTAGTCCTGTACTGTGGACCGGCCGATTCTAGCCTAATTGGAGCTAGAGGAGGAGTTTGGGGGATGCTACAGAAGGGAGGATGGTCCTGTCTATTCTTGGTAGAGGACCTAGCCAACCGGGACGCTACGCTTGAGGTCTTGAGCTCCTTCGAGCGCGACCGTGGGCTAATAGGCTTCAACCGAGACTCCACGGTCCGTTTTCACTTATTTGGTGAGCAGTGGACTCAGACCTTTTCAGAATTTGTACTACAAATGGGGCTCTACGACGTCGACCATATCAGCGCCCCCCAATGTCAGGAGATGTTGATAGGCTTTCCTGCGGGAGTGACGCCCGACGAGTATGGCTGGAGCTGACGACCTGCAGAAACTACAAGCTAGGATTTACCAAGGCCACATGCCTTGTTTGCCCCTCTCACAGGTATGGTCATGCCGTTATGGCACGATCATTTGCAGGTAGGACAAACAACACCGAAGTAGTACGGTAGTAGGAGCTCCTATACCTGCACAGCATCTTGGATACGTGCTACTAGACTTCCTCGCACACCAGGGCTAGCCCGTCTGCTTGAGCACAATCTTTGCTGGCTGCTACATGAAACTCGTGATCGGAGGGATAAGGCTGGCAAATCGCCTCGAGGGGCAGGAAATCATGAGTAGCAAGCCTTCCCTCAGCCTGGACACCCTGCGACTGATGGGGCTGGTGATCCGTAGAGGCTAGAGGTACATCGTTACCCCCAGGACTGATCAGACTACAGATCAGGGTGAGGACAACTCAGGTGAGGAATTCGAGGATGACTCAAGTTTGTCGGCCCCCTCAATGACAACGAGCCCCTTGGCTGCAGTGTGACCTCAAGTAGGACTTTATGATTAGTGCATTTCATATACATATTTTATATACCTCTTACCTATAATTTGCTTGTCTTTTATCATTTGCTTTATGTATTTTAGTGTTACTTTTCAGATATTTGCATTTATGTACACAATAGCAGGTCTTGGGTAATTAGAGGAAGTATTGGAGTGAAACCAGCATCAAAAGAACCAAGTTGCAAATAGCCAAGATAAGCATGGCCAGAACACAAGCGTGCTCTTGGGTTGTGCAGATTACTAGATTTCAAAGAAGATTCAATGGTTAAAAAGCACAATCACGGTTCCTAGGGCACGGGCGTGCTTATGTTAACACGGCCCAAACACGAGCGTTCTTTGGGCCGTGCACTTCCTTGCCTGGCAAAAACATATTCTGATGCTGAATCCTAGATCTGGCCGAAAAGAGCATGGCTAAGAAGCACGGCACATGCACTCCCATGCTTCGATCGAAAGCACGCTTTTAAGCCCCAGAGTTAGGGTTAGAAGGAGACTTCGGCTTGGAGATTAGAAGACAACTTGAGAGGTGATCTTCACCACCATTCAGAGGGAGATTAGAGCAACAATTCTGAGGCACAATTTGGAGTAGAGTTTTGTCAACCGAGAGATCCTTAGAGCACAATCAGATCAATTGAGAAGCAATTGGGAGTCAATGAATTCTTACTTGATTGTTTCTTATTTTGATCCAATGATGTGTGAACACATTAGGGGCTAACTCTTTTTCTGTGCCACGGTGTCATGAACTCAGATATTTAATTATTAGTAGTTGTATTCTCTTGTAATGATTATAGAGTTTTATTGATTTTTATGCTAAATATTGTGTTGCATAACTTGATGGGCATGATTTACGTAGTTGTTATTGTAAAACTTGACATGTACTGATTGCCATAGTTGTGATTGCTAAAGGGTAGTTGCAAAACTTGATGTGCATGATTCCTGTAGTTATATTTACAAAACTTAACACTTACGATTGCCATAGATGTCACAAGGCTTTGAGAGCACACATAGAATCCACAGAATATACCTGATAATCATTGTAGGAAAGGTCACTACAAGCTTTTTTTAGGGATTGATCGGGGGTGCTACTCACTATCACTGTCACTTACCAAAATTATCCCAAACCTTCTCATACCCTCTACGTTTGCTCCTTCTCTTTCCTACTTCTAGACTAGAACCTTTCTCCAAACCTTTACTAGACTAGATACTAGAAGATCAATTAATACCAAAAGCTACACCAGTCCCTATAGATTCGACTACCCGATCCTTCATTGGGTACATTTTATTACTTCATATGACCCATGCACTTGTGGATACGTAAAGGGCGTATCACTTCTCGAGCAGTTGGCAGCCATCTAAGAGAAGCAACGGGCTTTTCGGGTGGGACAAATCGAGATCCAGGCGTTAGCGGCATAGATAAAGGCCGCCTTCGGTCGTGCCCTGACTTTACTAGCGCGTCTGGTCCCCACCTTTCCAGCTGCTGCAGAGTCAGACCCAGTTCCTAACGTCTAGGCTCCCGCTACCAATCCGATTTCTGAGTTAGCCCCAGATGTAGTTCTCAATAGCTAATGAGTGTATTGCATATACATATTTATGTACCTTTTATCCTTGTTGGGCTTGTCTTTTAGCATTTGTTTTCCATATCTTAGTGTTACTTTGAGTATCTTTACATTCTTGTGTAGATCAGCAGGTCTTGGGTGCATAAAAGAAGTATTAGAGCAGAATCAGCATCAAAAGAGATAAGATTGCAAATAGTCAGGATAAGTACGACCCGAAGCACGGGCGTCCTCTTTAGACGTGCATATTATTGAAATTTAAGGGATATTGAAGAAATAGAAAGCATGGTCACAGCCCCGAGAGCATGGGTGTGTTGCGGGCCATGCTCTTCACTGTCTAGCAAGAATTATCCTAATGCTAAATTCACGATTTGGCCCAAAGCATACGGTCAAGATACACAGCCCAAGCATGCCCTCGCTTAGGTCGAAAACACCTTTTGAAGCCTAAAGTTAGGGTTAGAGGGGGACTTTGGCTTGGGATTTTGTGGCGACCTAAGAGGTATTTTTCACCACCATCTAGCGGGGTTATAAGAGCATCAATTTAAAGACATGATTCGGAGTGGAACTTCATCAATGGCAAGGTCCTCGGAGTACAACCAATCGATTCAAGGTAATAGGGAGTCAATGGATTCTTACGTAATTGTTTCTGTATTTGTTTCTTTGTTATGTGAAACTTGAGGGCTAATTGTTCTCTGGTGCTCCGGATTCATGAACTCAGATGTTTAATTTGTACTAATCATAATCTCCTTCAATGATTATGGAGTTCTATTGATTTTTGTGTATGATTTGTATAGTTGTGATTGTAAAACATGTCGTGTGTTGATTGCCATAGTTGTGATTGCCAAATGGTAGTTGAAAACTTTGATGTGCATAATTCCTGTAGTTACATTCACAAAACTCGACGTTATGATTGCCATAGATGTGACAAAGCTTGAGAAGCATGCATAAGATAATTAGAATGTAGCTAATAATTATTGCAGGACAGTTGCTACAAGTTTCTCTGAGTGATTAATACAGGGCGCTACTTCTTATCATTGTCATTTGCTTAAATTATCCTTACCTTCCCATCCTATCTACGATCTCCTTCTCCTTTTAAATTCTAGACTAAACCCTTCTCAAAGCTTTGACTAGACTAGAAGCTAGAAGATAAATTAGTACTAAAAGCTTCACTAGTCCTTGTGGATTTAACTTCTACATCCTTTATTGGGTATACTTTACTACTTGTATGATCCGTGCACTTGCAGATAAGCAAAGGGTTACGAACAACACCTCTGACCATTCCGAGGGCTAGTCGTTTTATTTTATCATTGATGTATTCATTATTGGCAAGGGTTGGACCTACCACAGTTTGTACTCTTTTTTTTACTTTTAGAGGATTTTCCTTTTTTTCTTTTATGTGTTTCATTTATTTTCTTTTCTTATTATTAAGCTTTAATTGTGTCATTAGCCTCACACGAAATTTATGCCACACCCACCAATCTCAAATTATAAATGGGGTACTCACTCAGTTAATTCTTGACCTTGAGTGGACCCCCACTCAACTGAACATGCAATGGGCTCGCACGACCTCAGTCATATCACTCGCGCCGCTTATTTTTACTGGAGAAATACTCGTTTTTCCACTCCCATTTTCTCCTATTTTAGGTTCATTGTTCTTTTCTTCTTTCATTACATACATTGAGGACAATGTATGATTTTAAGTGTGGGAAAAGGATTTCATGATTGCTACAATCTATACATATTATGACTAATGATGGCATTTTGTAATGATTAGTGTGAGTTCCATAGTTAAGGTTTAACAATTGTTGGAATAGTTACATTTGGGCTCTATTTTTTAAAGTTTTACTCTATCTTTTGCTTTATAACCATTTGAAGTACACGACTCTTCTGCTATAGCAACTTAGATAGTGCATGGCTTTTGTAATATTTTTGTTTTTTAAAGTTCCTAATCTTGAAAAACAAAAAAGAACTTGCATGTTAGGAGGTGGAAAAAGCTACTTCTATTGGGCGTGTGAAGCTACTCTCGGTAAGTCCAATACTGTGTATGCTCTAATAAGAAAAAGAGCTACCGCTTTAGATAAGTGGAAGCTACCATCTCCCAGAAAATTACTGTGGAAAGAGCTACCATCCCTAAATGTGAAAGCCACTCTATAGGGCCCTGAGAGAAACGGTTACCTCAAGATGTGTGCGGAGTTATTATTTTAATATGTTCAAATGGGTTTTTTGTGAATTTTCACTTCAAAAGTTATGCCAGTCGTGAGGAGTGAAACAGATTGAGTTGAAGTATGCACGCACTCATTAGTTTTAATTAGAGTTCAACTAGTTTCTAGATTTTAAAATTTTTAATGTTCTACCACTGTTCCCCCCATACTTTGGAAGTCACCCCGCTGTTGTTTGCTTGATGTCATTAACTCACTCCCTTCAAGCTTTATTATTCTCTTTTTTCTTGAGGACAATCAAACCCTTAAGTGAGGGGAAGTTTGATAAGTATATATTTATACTATATTTTCTATGTCATTTGGTACACTTATCAAGTTTGTGTTAGAGTGATTTTAAGGGAAATGATGCTAATTAAGGTGCAAATCATATTTTCATGCAACAGGTGTACTTTAGAGACAAGAGAGAGAGAGAGAGAGAGAGAGAGAGAGAGAGAGAGAGAGAGTAAAAAAAAAAGCAATATGGAGCTTGAACAAAGAAGATAGCTCTCTTGCGATCTCACCGCCTGAACAAGGAGCCAAATAGAAGCCCTTATGGCTGTAAGTCCAACCATAAAGAATGTTTAGAAGAGGTTACAGATGGAACAAACGCCACTAAGGAGTAATTGCAAAGCTGGCAGGAAAAGCTTATGGTCACACACTTACTGGCGAAGCTTACCGCCGTTAGTTAGACCAGAAGACACACGATCAATATAAACCCCACTCTTTACGACCTGCGCTTACAACCGTAAGTTGCCCTTAAGGGTGAGGATATAAAATACATTAGAGGTTCTCTAAAGAAAAAGTGCTTGAAAAGTAAGACTGTTGGAGAAGAGAAACTGGACAGAGAAAGGTAGGGTTTGGAGGATACACCATGGCTGTGAGGTTTGAGGAGACGGATCATCATCCAAAGTAGAGAAGATCTCGCTGGCACTCTTCTCCACTATCATCATCATCCCACAAAGCGTCGGCGTCGTCAAGAAGGATCGCAACTTCAAAGGGAACTTCACCCCTACCATCCATCACCAATTCTAGAGGGAGTGTTGGCTATTTGATGTTCACAAACATGAATTTTATTACTTGTAGTACTTTTCATTGCTCCACGGGAAGTTAAACCACTATTGGGAGCTTGGACATGAAACCCTAGGATCTATTTGTGTTTGATTCCTTTTATGTTTCTTAATGTTAATGGATGTTGAGATTTTGATATTGAAATTCCTTTCTTTTATTCTAGTTTTGGGATTGTCCATTTTGCTTGGTTGATTGATTGCTAATGTGTGGTGAAAAACCCATTAGTGTGTCACTATTCAAGGTCAAAGAGGGTTGAGAGAGTGAGCCTGTACATAGAGGAGTGTCTTTTTTCCCTTCCACCTAGGTTATCCTACCTTAGTGCTCTTGTGTGCTCTGAGCTATCGTGTAACTCTAGAGTTGAAAGAACTCTCCTCTAGGGAGTTGCATGGGATCAAGGGTTATTTATATTGAGAGAGTGAGTAACCTAACTTCGGGATCCAAAGTTGATTTGTTATAGGAATCCCAGATAAACAAATTCTCATGTAGGGTCCAAGATCGAGAGAATTCTCCTTTAGAACCCCGTATATGAATAATCCTAGTCGATCGTGAGAGCGGGTCTGGGATCGTAGATTCCTAGTGACTTAACTTTATTAGAGTGAGAAGTGTAATTGGAATCTGGTACTTTAAGGTATGACCCTGGGGGATCATTGTCCAAGTACTCCTACCTTATCCATCAATTTCTACTCTCTTTTAGTTTAGGTATTATTACTTCATTTCACTTATTATTATCATTACTACACTCTATTTGATTAGGTTAGATAATTGTTGCTAGAGTAAGTACTAGTAATCTCATTCTTTGGGAATTCAACAACCCTGCATTCATGCACACTATATTACTTGATTAGCATATGCATTTGTGTAGCTAAGGGACATCACACCACCCATCAAGCATCCTTGTAGAACTTGGTGAATCAAGTGGGGCAAATCATCAAGTTACTATTAGAATAAACTCAGGGTAATTTAGGAAGCACCACCAAACCTAATCCTCTAGACCACCTCAAGGAAATCACTGTTAGGAGTGGAAATCAAATTGAAATGAGAAAAGATACCCACTCATTAAGGAGAATGGGGCAAATGTGGAATCCTAGAAGATTTGGTACAAGAGAAGGGTCATAGTGCATGCAAGGAAAAGATCGAGAGTCCACTAGTTCATTAGTATGTGCCCCGCTTACCGTATCCGTCAAGGTTGAAGAAGAACCAATTTGATAAACAATTGAAGCATTTTTTGGACTTGCTCAAGAAATTGCACATTAATATCCTGCTTGTAGATCCATTGGTTTAAATGCCAAAGTATGCCAAATATGCCAAGTTGCTCAGGGATTTGCTCACAAACAAGATAACCATAGTTATGTTAATTGAAGGATGCTTTGTAATCATTCAAAAAAAGATTCTAGCAAGAAGAAAGATTCGAGTTTCACAATTCCTTGCATGATTGGTGATTTGGTGAATGAAAAAGCTTTGGCTGACTTAGGGGATAGTATTAATGTAATGCCGAATCTAGGGCTTAATAAATTGCAACCAACTAAGATAACCTTACAATTAGCGGATCAATCTATTAGGCATCCTCAGGATATTATAAAAGAAGTGTTAGTTATGGCTGCAAGTTTATCTTTTGTATGGATTTTGTCATGTTAGATGTAGATGATGATGTTGATTCTCATTCTAGGTAGGTCCTTCCCAGCCACCTCTCAAGCGATATTTGATGTAAGCAATGGAAAAATGACTCATATGATTGGTGATGAAGAGGTTATTTCTGCAAGGTCGAATGCTCTGAAGTACTATTTTTTTATTTTCATTATTCATGCTTAAATCCCCTACTGGTTGTTGCTTATTTTTTATTTTGAAGTACTAATTTTTTATTTTTTATTATCATAAGCGATATTTAATGATGTTGGTTGTAAGCCTTGCAACCAACATCATTAAATCTCCTACTGCCTGTAACCTTGGTATTAGACAAGATTACAAGGGCCTCACAAAGCATCGACATTGAGCCATATGGGCGAGGCTTACGTTCGTAGGTAGGTGATAATCATCTAGGTTTAAAACACCACTGGGGAACTTTTGGGTTGCATTTTTAGTGTTCTCTACTCCTTTTTCACCATGGGCACGGGGTTCGACACTTTGTGCTCAATGGAGATGATCATACACTAAGGCTCCAATGCGTCCTCGCCCCATCGACCACTGATCAATTTGCAAACAGTGACGCGGACTGACCCGATGATGTATCATATGAGGTCGACCTCTTTAATGATTTCATTCCCTTAGCGACTCCATTGAAGCCCATTTTTGGATCTCAGTACCAATGACTTCACCATCCAAGTTGATCAGTGAACCATTATGGAGGCTTGGAGATGGATCAAGACTGACCTTACCTATGCCCTAGACCTATTAACGCTCTTGGTCTCTCCTCATCCGGTATCAACTCCTCCACTGATATCACACCTGCCAACTGACTCCGTACCTCCATCTGACACCATCAAGTTCTAGTTTCTATTTTTTATGCTTTTCAAATGTACTTTTTATTTCTATTATCATTGTCCTTCATTTATTTAGCAAGGGTTGGCCTTACAATTATTGTATTTTTATTTCAGAATTTTAGTGAATTTTTATTTCCTATTTCTTCTTTTGATTTTTATTTTTTATTGAGCAATAATGCCTTCCCTTTGCCTCGCAAAATATGTGAAAGCAAACACCTCATCCTCCTCAATTAATGGGTAACTCACTCAACCGATTTCTTGGATTCGAGTCTACACACCCCTTAAGCAAAATTAGAGTGAACCATGGCTCAACTTAACAAGGGGAAGTACCAATTTTATTTCTCCTCTCATGTTTTTCTTGTTATATTATTGTCTTTATCACATACATTGAGGCAATGCATGATTTTAAGTTTGTGAGAGGAGTTTAGGATATTAAATTTTTTATAAATATCAAGTTTGTGACCTATGAGGTTGTACTTGAATGTTTAGTGGTAGTTTCATAGTATAGGAGTGGACATGAGCTCAAATGCTCATTTTTTAATGTTTTTTTAATTTGCTCTATTTCTAGTAAATTGTCCACTTTTGAGCACAAAATAAATCTATTGTTGCCTCTTAGATTCTTTGAATACTTGCAGTTTTGAATGTTAAAAGAAGTATTTCATAAATTTAGCTAATTGAAAAATATAAAAAATATTGAAATGAAAATTTTGAATGTAGAGTAGAAAACAATACCCAGTTGTAGTGTGAAGCTACAGTCAACTAGTTAGATACTATCTATGCTCTAACGAGAGAAAGAGCTACCTATTAAAATGAGGGAAAGCTCTAGCAAATTTAAGTTAGTGGAAAGAGCTACTACTTCTATAACATGAAAGCCACTTTTCGGGCCCAAAAAAAAATGGCTACCTTAAGAGTTATGTGATACCACCACTTTGGATAAAAAGCTAAATAACTTAGAAGTGTTTTTGCTGCAGTAGTTGTTTTGAGTCAAAAGGAGCGAAGTGGAGAGTTGTATCACACACACACACACACACACACACACACAATAGCCTGAAATGGAGTTAAACTATTTCTTAGAACTCAGAAACTTTTGCATTTGTTACAGTAAAATCTTTCTGTCATTGTTAAACCTTCCCAATGTAGAAGTTTGATATCTTTTTGCGTGAGGTCAAACAAAAGGTTAACAATGCAGAAGTTTGATAAGTGCATGCATGAATATATTTTTATATTCTTTTCTACACTCATTTAGCATGTATTTAATCATGTTCGTGGAAAATGGTAGGTAATACTTGTTTACTGCTGTAAGTCTCAAACAAAAGAGATTGTTAGCATGCTTATGCCTACAAGCAGGAGCTAAAGGCCACGCATAAGGGTTTGTGGGCATTTGATGAGTCCATTTCATATACATATTTTATATACCTTTTATCAATGTTTTGTGTGTCTTTAGCATTCTTTTTCTATATTTTAGTACTACTTTGGATATCTTTGCATTCTTGTGCATATTAGCAGGTCTTGGGTGATTGGAAGAAGTATTGGAGGAAAAAAAAGCATCAAAAGAACCAAGTTGCAAACAACCAAGTGATAAGTGCATTATATATATATATATACTTCATAACTGTAATTAGCTTGTCTTTTAGTAATTAATACTTCTAGACCAGTGCTACGTCGGGTATTTTGTTATTGATGTGTAGATAACAAGTTTTGGGAAAGTATAAAAAGTTTTAAAGCAATTTCATCAGGAAAAAACTTAAAGTGTAATCAGTCAAGACAAGCACGGCCTAAGCAGGAGCGTGCTCTTCAATTGTGCAGATTACAGGAATCAATAGAGAATTGAAGAATAGCAAAGCATGGTCACAATCCCTAGAGCACAAGCATACAGATGAAAACATGGCCAAAGCACGGCCGTGTTGGGGACTGTGCACTTCACTGTCTGGCGAGGATTTGTAGAATTGTTGAAACCAAGATCTATCAGTAAAGAGCATAGCCAGAAGCACGACCCAAGCACACCCGTGCTTGGGTCAAAAACATCCTTTTAATTCCAAAAGTTAGATTTTTGAAGGGACTTCGGTTGGGAAAGGGCTAGGGCTATTCGAGGTAATCTAATCAGGATCATCCACCACCATCCGAAGGGGTTCTAGAGCAATCGATTAAGGGCATACCTTGGAGTGGAGCTTCGTCTATGGCAAGGTCCTCTAAACACAACCATTGATGCAAAAGCATAGTGTCACACCCCGGTCCTTTTCAGGCAGGTGGCAACCACCTCGACAACTAGGGGAGGGTTAGACACCAACCCATACCTAAGTTGCTGCAAGGCTCAACAAAACCTGATAACAGCTCATAACAAAGCCAAGCAACTTAAAAGTTACAAATATATACTTAACCACACACAAAACTGTGTTCCCATACACCGGGACATAAGAGTACAAGGAGTACAAAAATACCACTACAAATGCAAGAACACAATCTAGTGGATCCATGAGTTCTACATGCCAAAGAAAATAAGGACACCATAACACACCGATACACAAAGTAGGAGAAGGGCTTAATTCAGAGAACACTCAGCATAACCAATCCCAGCATCACAACCTGAGGGGGAAGAGAAAACGGAGTTTTGAGTAATATACACATATGTTACCAAATGAACGGCAACAACATAGTCAAAACACGAGTAGTGAAGTGATATACCAACATAATGCTTATGAAAATATAATAATACTACTATCAATGCTATTCCTAAACAATAATATAGAGAATCACCAATAATCGGTTTTTAAAACATAATTTCTCAAAACAATCCATTGATAGAAACTTTCAGTGCAAGTTCATATAAATCAACATATATTGGCCTCCAATCATTTCCGACCTAATCTTGGCCGTGACTAGGTACAGGACTACTATAAGGGTTGATGACCTTACACTTAGTCATTGGGTAAACATTTCAATATAGGCCAACCCACGAGGGCACACAGCCGCGTGGATTGGGTAGAACACGGGAGCGTGAGGCATGTGTTGTATTGTAACCAAGAGCGGGTGAAATATCCCGCACAATCATGTGCCGAGATTGTGAGGTGCCCGTGCGCTAGACAGTGGGCGTGCGCGTGACCGATAAGCGAGTGGGGTAGGTGCGCCCATATTAAGAGTCAAGTGTTGCAGACTTAGATTATTTCAAGTGTGGATCTCTAGCAAGTCTTGGCGGGGCGGAACACTTGATTATACCGAGAGCTCATTCCGGATTTGTCGACGGTTTTCCGCAAACGTATGAAAGTGAGCAAGCAGATGAGAGTGTGACCGAGCCAAGGGCGAGGATGGTATGCAGTATTATCTAGCGTGACGGGTACTGCTGCGCGCTGTAACAAGGGATGGCTAGTTAAAGCTACAGTAACATCGGAGGACACTGCAAGCCAAGTGGAAATCCGGGACTTCACGCCAGACTTGTATTGGGCATGGGGTTCAATTAACCTTAGGAAATTGGGGTAGCACTTGTATTAGGGTCTATTGTGTCTTTGGGAGGAGACAAGGCCTCTTGGTGTTGGGTTTTGGCATGGTTGTAAATTTTTCTCAATCTAAAAGAGTTTATGTCTTTCGCTCTCTAAAATGGGATTCCTGTGTTATGTTTCTCGTACTGTGAATGTTTTCCAGTTTTACTCACTTCCTTATTGTGATGTGCTTGTGATGCAACAGGGCTGACTAACTATTGTTCTTACAAGGAAGGCTGACCTGTCGCTTGGTGTGTGTCAAGTGCCGCACCACTGAAGATGATCGGTACTTGAGTCCGTGATAGTCGGTATCAGAGCCTAAGTTGTGGCATGAAGCGTAACGCGAGAAGACGTACAAGTGAAGACTATGAAGATGGTGACTAGTAAGAAAGATCGTTTGGATCGCCTTGAGGAGACAGCTGAGCGGATGGAGAACGTCGTCGAGAGTATTGATGACCTCGCGGGTGGATGGAGAGAAAGCCTTTTGATGGTTGAAACCTTGAAGACGATGGTAGAGTCATTGGAGGCTGAAGTCACACAACTCAAGGAAGCTAGCGCTTCACCAGTTGCCGCGTGGGAGGGGCCCACATGAGTGAAGGTCCCTGAACCTTCCTCATTTGATGGCGCACAGAGTGTTAAGCCACTGGAAAATATTCTTTGTGACATGGATCAGTACTTCAAAGCTGCAAGGGTGCCGGGCCATGAACAAGTTCCGTTAGTGGGCATGTATTTTATTGGCGACGTGAAGCTTTGGTGGCGTACTTGACAGCAAGAGGATGCTCGCGCTGATCGGACCACTTCAAATTCATGGGTGGAGTTGAAGATGGGGTTGCGGGAGCAATTCTTACCTGGGAACACTACTTGGGTGGCTAGGTCTAACCTGAAGAAGCTACGACATGAAGGTATGGTCCAGAAGTACGTGAAGGAGTTTTCATCCCTGATGCTTAATATTAGGGACATGTCCGAGAAGGACAAGCTGTTCAACTTCCTCACGGGACTACAGAGTTAGGCCTAGATCAAAATAAGGAGGCAAGGCGCGAAGGATCTCGCCTCCTCGATTATCGCTACAGAAGCACTAGTGGGCTCGCGGGCCTTACTTAGAAGAGAGGGTGAAAAGTTGAAGTCCAGAATAAAGGATAATAAGCCAGTATAGAGAAGGACTGGAGATGGGTCTCAGAAGAGGAAACCTAACAACGGCCAGGCCAAATGGAATAGACCGAAAGCTGATGGGAAAGCAGCAAGTAGTTCGGGCAGAAGAGCAGGAGGATGCTTTATATGTAGTGAAAGATTGAGCAATGGAGCGAGAAACGCGAGAAGTTGGCCGCATATATGAATGAAATAGAAAGTGATTCTGAGGGCTCATCAAGCGTGAGTTCTTTACAATTGTTGGGTACCTTGAAAGCCGTCAAGGGTGATAGTGCCGCAAATCCCCTTATCTTTGTGGAGCTGACCTTGGATGGAAAGCCCATGCAAGGAATGGTGGACACAGGCGCAACTCATACGTTCATCAAGAAGGATGTAGACACTTAGCTGGGTTTGAGCAATGGAGCACATACGAGCCGAGTAAAAGTTGTCAACTCTCATGCAAAGGCAGTGACTAGGAAGATCGCTTGAGTATCCGCTCACATGGGTGGATGGAAGGGTAAGATTGACTTGCTGGCTATCATGATGGATGATTTTGAGTTGATTCTGGGGATGGAGTTCCTAAAGTCCATCAAAGTCGCTGTTGTTCCACATTTAGGTGGTGTACTTATAATGGATGAGAAGAACCCATGCTTTGTAGCTAGAGTAGCTGTGAAGGAGAGGAAAGGGAAGGGGATGATGCTTTCTGTACACTAGGTGGTACAAGGGTTGAAACATGGTAAACCCACTTTTGTAGCTACTTTGTTGGAAGTGTAGCACAATTTGGTAGGCGATCTACGCCAAGATGTTATTATAGTCTTGAAGGAGTTTCATGACATGATGTCGCCGGAACTACCCCATGAACTCCCAACCAAATCGAGTTGATGCCGGGACGCAAACCCGCTGCCAGGCTCCCTATCGTATGTCTCCTTTAGAGTTAGTTGAGCTGAAGAGACAACTCACAGAACTTCTTGATTGTGGATTCATTTAACCATCAAAGGCTCCATATGGTGTCCCAATATTGTTTCAAAAGAAGCAGGGTAGCTCTCTTCGACTGTGTGTGGACTACCAGGCGTTGAACAAGATCACGGTTAACAACAAGTACCCAATTCCACTCATCCAGGACTTATTCGATCGGCTAGCCAAAGCAACATACTTTTCGAAGTTGGATCTTTATTCGGGGTACTAGCAAGTGGGCACTACTAAAGGAGATGAGTCTAAGACGGCGTATGTGATACGTTATGGGTCGTTTGAGTTCCTGGTAATGCCTTCTGGCTTGACCAATGCTCCGGCAACATTTTGCCACTTAATAAATCAAGTATTTTAGGACTATATTGATAAGTTTGTGGTGGTGTACTTGGATGATGTTGTGGTTTATAGTGAATCCTTGGAGGATCGCCTTGTTCACTTGAAGCAGGTACTATCAAGATTGAGGAAGCATCCTCTGTATGTAAAGACAGAGAAATGTCATTTCGCTCAATAGGAGATCAAGTTCCTTGGGCACATCATTTCTTTGGGTGAAGTTCGTATGGATCGGGCTAAGGTGGCGGCGATTTTGGACTGACCTGCATCGTCTAAGGTAGCGGAGTTACAATCTTTTCTCGGCTTAGCCAACTACTATAGTCGTTTTATCGAGGAATATTCAAGAAAGGACATGCCGCTCACCGATTTGCTGAAGAAGGACCAACTATGGGGTTGGACTGAGAGGTAACAGGCTGCTTTTGACAAGATTAAGAGTGCAATTGCAAGTAAACTAGTATTACATTACCCAACTTCGAAGAACTTTTTGAGGTGCACACCGATGCGTCAGACAAGGTAGTTGGCGGTGTTCTTTTTCAGAA
Source organism: Dioscorea dumetorum (assembly GCA_902712375.1). Lineage (NCBI taxonomy): Eukaryota > Viridiplantae > Streptophyta > Magnoliopsida > Dioscoreales > Dioscoreaceae > Dioscorea > Dioscorea dumetorum. Next base: position 64,132 of record CACTHL010000338.1, read on the forward strand.
TGGGCATCCGGTAGCATTCAAGTGTTGGAAGCTGGAAGACGCGGAGCAGCGCTATTCAGCGCATGAGCTGGAGATGCTCGAAGTTGTTCAATGCTTACAGGTATAAAAAGTGTATCTTCTGGGCACTAAGTTTTTTGTCAAAATAGATAACTTTGCCAATACATTCTTTGCTACTCAAAAGAAGCTGTCACCTAGACAAGCTCGTTGGCAAGAATTCTTGCAGCAATATGACTTTGAATGGTAGCATAAACCGGGGAGACACAACCAGGTGGCTGATATGTTGAGTCACAAATAGATGGTGGAGTATATGGCTGCATTGACACAAGTGGAGAATGACTTGCAAAGTCGTATTGAAGAGATTGCAAAGACGGACAATGAGTATGTGAAGCTGATAAAAGATGTTTAAAACGGGGTCATACGAAAGTATTAGGTGGTGGGCAGGTTTCTCTATGCCAAGGAAAACAGACTGTACGTGCCGAAAGGAGGGAAGATTCGGTAGAAGATCTTTAAGGAGCATCATGATGTTCCATGGGCGGGACATCCCGGTTGTGAGCGAATGAAGGCTTTGCTCACACGGCATTACTACTGGCCGGATATGGGCGAAGACATAGAAGCATATGTGAAAACTTGTTTTGTGTGCCAATAAGACAAGTCAGAAAGAAGACGGGCGACCGATCTTCTCCTGTTGTTGAGTACTTCGGAAAGGCTATGGCTGTGAATTACCATGTAAGGTGGAAGGGATGTCGACTGTGATAGTGGTTGTGGACCGATTCACGAAATATGCGGTGCTCATACCTGCACCGGTAGTATGTTCGGCGGAGGTGGCTACTGAACTGTTCCTGAAGCATGTGGTAAAGTACTTTGGGGTACCTGAAGACATTATAAGCAATCGAGATGCTCACTTTACAGGGCGGATTTGGACGATGTTGTTCGGGTTGTTAGGCACAGAATTGAAGTTTCAATTGCAAACCATCAGCAGACGAATGGGCAGCCAGAGAGGATCAATGCTCTATTGGAAGAGTTTCTTCGTCATTATATTTCCACTTCACAGAAGAATTGGCTAAGTCTGCTTAATGTGGCGCAGTTTAGTTACAATCTTCATCGGTCTTCATTGACGGAGAAGACTCCATTTGAGCTTACGTATGGATACCAACCTATTACTCCTTCAGAAGTGGCAAAATTGAGGACTGGAGGGAAATGTCTTGCTGCGTATCACTTTGCTATTGATAGGTAAGAGATGATAGAGAGTGCTCGGGATAGCCTCGCCAAGGTGGCTCACCGAATAAAGAAGTATGCAGATCAAGGGAAAAGTCCTTTGGAGTTCCAAGTAGGGGACAAGGTTTGGTTGAAGCTCACTCCACAGGTGTGGAAGAAGTTACATCGGAAGGATGTGCACAAAAGCTTAATCTCGAGGTATGATGGGCCTTTCACTATTGTCCAACGGATGGGTAATGTGGCATATCGTTTGGATCTCCTCGATCGGCTGAAACTCCATCCAACTTTTTATGTGAGTTTCTTGAAGCCATGCCACGAAGACCCTATGAATCCATCAAGAGCGAATCCTAGACCGGAGAGTAGAAGGCCAAAGCAAGAAGAATCACAGGGTATTCTTTCTTGTCCAATGGAAGGAGTTGCGTATGTCAGAGGCAAGCTGGGAGCGTGGTACTACTCTTTGGCAGTTCGAGGAATTGGTGCAAGACTTCTTGAGTTCAAGACCGAAGAGAACATCGGGATTAACTAATGGGGTGGTTTACAAGGATTGATGACCTTACACTTGGTCATTGGGCGAACTTCAACATAGGCCAACCCACGATGGTGCAGAGCCGCGTGGATTGGGTAAAGCGCAGGGAGTGCATGGCATGTGTTGTTTTTGTGACCAAGAATGGGTGGAATATCGCGCATGATCATGTGCCGAGACCATGAGGTGCGCGCGCGTACTGGACCGTGAGCGTGCCCGTGACCAATGAGCACGTGGGGCAGGTGCGCCCATACCAAGAGTCAAGTGTTGCACACTTAAATTATTTAGAGTGTGGATCTCTAGCAAGTCTAGGCGGGGCGGAACACTTAATCATACTGAGAGCTGATTCGGGTGGAGCACTCATCTCTCAAAGTGACCGTTAAGACTGCTTCTAACTTCCTCTTATTTGTCAATAAATCCTTGAGGAACTTAGCATACTTGGGCATCTGGGAAACGGCCTCTACAAAAGGGACATTAATATGCAATGGCTTAAACATCTCCAGGAATTTCTTAAACTGTGCATCTTGTTGGTCATTCTTCAACTTGCTAGGGTAGGGTAAGGTGGGCCGATACTCGGGCAATGGCTCTTTTTCCTTGCCCTTCATCCTCTCCTTCGACACTGATTCGGAATCACTATCCTTCTCCATAATTTCCACCTCAGGCTCATCATGTATAGCTTCTTATACTCGAGTAGGTGGTGGCTCTAACTCTTGTCCATTTCTCAAAGTCACGGCCTTAAGTGATTCCCTGGGGTTAACTTCAGTGTTACTCGGTAATGAACCCGGGGGTCGTTTGGCAAGAGACTTGGCAATTTGCACCACATGATGCTTGAGATTCTGTAATGATGCCTGCTGATTTCACATAACTTCCTCATGCAATGAGCGTCGGGCATCATTGGATTGGATGTATTTCATAAAAAGGGCTTCTAGAGTTGGGCAATTTCGTTCTTGAGGTAGGGCTTTAAAGAATTTAGACTGTGATTGTTGGTATGACTGCTGGATCCATGGAAAATTGGGGTGGTTCCTCCACCTAGGGTTGTAAGTGTTGTTGTAAGGGTTGTTCTGGTACTGCTAATTCTGCCCAATGAAATCCACCTGCTCAGTACTCTGACCCCTTCGGGGGGGTGCCGAAGAGGAAAGGAAGGGAGGCCGTGGGGGGAGGGGCTGGGGCCGCGTTGCCTGGGGTGACCGGGCGAAGAGGAATAAGGGGGGAGGGTGCGCGGCGGTGCCGAGGGTGGCCGGGGGAAGAGGGAGGGGGGAGGGTGCGCGGCGGTGCCGAGGGTGGCCGGGGGAAAAGGGAGGAGGAGGAGAGATGAGGGCCTGGTTAGAGACAGGGAAGGCCGGGGAGGAAGCTGGGAAGAGCCGGCGGCGGGTGAAGGGGTGCTGACCGGCGTCCGGCGTTGATCGGAGGAAACGAACACTCAACTCCCTGTCAGTTCCTGGCTCATAAATAGGTGAGACACTAGTACTAGCAGAAGCATAACGTTGAGTCACCTGAGTGGCAACATGCTATGGCTGAGGAGCTTCATGCCTTATCTCAGACTCACACATGGGATCTAGTCCCTCTCCCTTCTCATGCTACTCCCATCACATGTCGTTGGATCTACCAGGTGAAAACCCGTTCTGATGGGTCTCTTGAGCACTATAAAGCGCGCTTGGTTGCTCGTGGTTTTCAGCAGGAACATGGTCGTGATTATGAGGAGACTTTCGCTCCTGTAGCTCATATGCATACTGTTCGCACCTTGATTGTAGTTGCAGCTGTTCGAGGATGGTCCCTTCAGCAGCTTGATGTGAAGAATGCTTTTCTTCACGGTGACTTAAAGGAGGAGGTCTATATGACTCCTCCTCCAGGTCTTCAGGTTCCCCCTGGATCTGTTTGTCGTCTACGTCGGGCTCTTTATGGTCTCAAACAGGCTCCACGGGCCTGGTTTGAACGATTCAGTACTGTAGTTGAGGCTGCTGGTTTCACTGCCAGCATTCATGACCCAGCAGTGTTCATTCATACCTCTTCTCGAGGCCGTACCATTCTTCTTCTATATGTGGATGACATGATTCTTACTGGGGATGACTCTGCTCACATTACTTTTGTGAAGCAGAAACTATGTGACACCTTTTTGATGACTGATTTGGGTCAGCTACGCTACTTCCTGGGCATCGAGATCACTTCTCATGTTGATGGTTATCGTCTCTCTTAGCAGCGTTACACTCTTGATCTTCTTGCTCGATCTGGTTTGACTGATACTCGCACCGCTGCTACCCCGATGGAGTTACATTTACAGTTACGAGCTTCTTATGGTCTTCCCTTATCTGATCCTTCCCGTTATCGACATCTGGTTGGTAGCCTGGTCTACTTGACAGTTACTCGTACTGATATTTCTCATGCAGTTCACATCCTCAGTCAGTTTGTGGCAGCTCCTACATCTGTTCATTATGCTCATCTTCTCCAGGTCCTACGCTATCTTTGTGGTACTGTATCCCGTAGTTTGTTCAATTCTTCACTATCCACACTTCGGCTGCAGGCATATTCTGATGCTACTTAGGCCAGTTCTCCTGATGATCGTGTCTCCGTCACTTGCTACTGTGTTTTTCTTGGGCCTTCTCTTATTGTTTGGAAGACCAAGAAACAGGCGACTGTTGCTAAGTCTAGTGCTGAGGCCGAGATCCGTGCATTGGCTTCTAATGTTCAGGAGATACTATGGCTTCGTTCCCTACTTCAGGATTTTGGTGTCATCGTTTCTGCTCCCACTCCTCTTCACAGTTATAGTACTAGTGCTATTCAGATTGCTACTGATTCAGTCAAACATGAGCTGACGAAACACATTGGGGTAGATGCTCATTTTACCCGCTGTCATGTTCGTGACCATTCTGTGTCTCTTCACTATCTACCTACTGATGTCCAAGTTGCTGATTTCTTCACCAAGGCACAGACGCGTGATCAATATATATTCATGTTATCCAAACTCAAGACGTATGATGATCCGACTTGAGTTTGGGGGGGGTGTTAGATGTATATACATAGACATATACACATATACTATACTATACTTGTATACTATGTATACAAGTATTCCTTTCTCTTCCTATATATGTAACCCTATCTTATGGTTAATAAACAAGGAAGCATTGTTTATCTAACATGGTATCAGAGCCTAAGTATCTGGGGCTGTGCTATGGTTAGGATCTTGGGTGCCACATCCGCTGTGGGCCCAGGGGTGTTGGGAAGGCATGGTTAACTAGGTCCATTAGTCCCACATCGCCTGTGGGAGTGAGTTCCCTCTAGTTTATATACCCATACTAAACCTTCCCCTCAACAGCTGTTATGGAGAAATTAGGGTGGTGGGTTCCTATCTAACATGGTATCAGAGCTGTTATGGAGAAGTTAGGAAGCATTTGAAGTGAGTAAAAGTCACCCTCGGTGGTATAGTTGGAAGATTCAAGGCATATCATCAATCCCCATTGGAGAAGATTGAGGAAGTGCTAATCTCTTTTAATTGTTCTTTTTATTTCCTTAGAATTTTATGATTGTTCTCCATTAATGGAAAACCATGCCCTTTGGTATTTGAGTGGGAGATGAACCTAGAGTTAATACATTGATGACTTCGGTTGTAGAATTTTAATCTTTCATCGATTGATATATTATATTCTTATATTTCGAATTCAATTGTGTGTTTCTATTTTATTGAACTATATTGTAGTGAAAGTAGAGAATATCTTGTTAGATGTACGTAAGTGATGGTCTAGAGATTCATCTTGTATAGGCATACAACTATTAAAAGGAAACATGAGTCTGCCTAGAAATTAATAGTCTCCTCCGAATTAAGAGTTCTACGTCATGCTCCTTTCAAGTGAGTTAACATTACGGTTGCTTGCATAACGCAAATCGTAGGGATTAGATTTATGAAGAGATTATGACTTCATTCCATATGGGATTAAGGATGATTACTTTGAGAGACAACGATTATCTATCTTTTGAACTCATGCTGTCTCTAAACAGAATTCATTGGGTATAATGTAGTCATAGGGTAGGCTGTATCAAAGTCATATAAGACTAGTTGTAATTCGCATTAGCAAAAGGGGGTATATGCTTTAAGAACTCTTGTGGCTAGAATTGATTGCAATATTTTTGGAACAATTTTATGTAGAAGTTCACATAACCCTAGGGAAATCTACTCCTGGACATCTTTGCCTGATTTTTCTCTATTCTCACTTTTTCTTCACTAAACCCACTACACTATAGGCTAGATAATAGAACAACAATCTCCACTAGTATTTCTTAATTAGATACTTGTGGGTTTGATAACCTACATTCTTCGCACACTCCACTACTTTCGCATGAAATGGGCAATAGCAACAAAATTTGAGGTTTTAGTGATTTTGGTTGTTAGTATATGAAAATTTTACTCATTCTCCGCTAAATTCCATAGCTCTTGGGAGTTGAACAAAGTCTTTACAATTGTTCTAGGTTTTTTTTTTTTTTTTTTTGGCCAAAATGAGTTGTTAGGTTGCTAAAGAAGACAGGATGCACTATTTAGGTTGAAACAAGTGAAGCCATGACACGCACAGATTGATGCACACTACACTATTTTTTATTTATAGAAGTGGTTTAGTAGAGGGGTTTTAAAAAAACCCCTCTATAGTTATTTAAATATTTTTTCTCCCAAAATATTTTTAAATATTTTTTCTCCCAAAATATTAGAGCCGGTTAAAAAAAACCCCTCTAATTTAATTTAATAAAAAAATAAAACACCCCCGCCCCTCCTCTCTCTCGTTCTCCTTTCATTCTCTTTGAAGACTCTCTCTCTCTCGTTTCCTTGAAGGTGAGATCCATCCGCCGCCGAGCACCTCCTCTGCCGCGCACTGCCGCCGAGCACATCCTCTGCCGCGCACCGCCACCACGCACATCCTCTGCCGCGCACCGCCACCGCTCTCTCTTGTTTCCCTTTCACTGGAGTTGAAGACGAGCTCCATCGCCGGCGCATCTAGGTTTGTTCCCTTCACTTTCATTTTCTTTTGATGAAGAGCTCCATCATCATTTGGGCCTTTTTGTTTCTCATTCATCCTCTCTTTGAAGACGAGCTCCATTGCCTGAGCCACACCGCCGGAATGAGCCTATTCATCGCCGCATCCGCATAATCAAATCATAGGTATGTATGATTTTAACAGATTTGGTGTTTTTGTTTTGGTTGCGAGTGACAATCCTTTCATGATCTTGTATACTATTCTTCATGAGTTTTGTGTTGCCCTTGTTGCGAGTGACAATCCTTTCATGATCTTGTATACTATATTAGTTTCACTCTAATAAAGTTTCCTCCAAAATGATTTCAACTAACCAAACCTTAACCCTATTATTTTAGCCTCCAACCAAACACCTTATGAGAATAATTGTTTTTTGTTTCTTGGGCTTAGTACCAAAAATTAAACTGTTATCCTAGTAGTCTCAAATTGGTCTGTTTTTGGTCTCATATAAAATTTTGTAATAGTTCCAAAAATCATTGTCATTTTTCTCTTGTAATGGTTCTTTGTGTTGATATTGTATCAAGTTTATGATCATATGGATTGAGTTCACATTCTATACCTGTGCAGTTTTTATCATTTCAGTAATCATTTAAATGGTTGCATTTGTACTTGAACATTACATTTTTAGAGTACATATCAATAATTAAATTTTTTTAAGTGTTTTGCGTAGTTGCAGTGTTCTAAGTCTTAGTATAAGTGTTTATTGCTGTACTGTTGAACTTAAGAATCAAGAAAGCAGTTGCATTTGGACAGGTATTGAACTTATACCTTGTGGTTTTTAGTGCCATTGAGCAACATTCAGTGGCCATACACTGTAGATACCCTATCTACCTTGCTCTATGTTTACCTTTGGTAACAAAATTTATTTAGCAATTGGATGCCTGTCTCTCAATAGAATATTACGAGTCACTAATCATATTACATGTCTCATATTAAGAAATTTTGTTGCACATGCTTTCTTTGATCTTGTTCATTAACGTGAAATTCCTACTCTTTTGCTAGCTGCTAATCTTACCGTTTTTTGAATGTGCAATGTGTATGCAAAAAGTGCCAGAGCTTATGTATAAATAAAGTAGTCAAAAACATTTGCGGTAGGGCACAAAGTGAGCCAAAGAGTCATAATATCAATGTAGAAATATCCACACGTGTCTGAAAACAAACTTTACATTTTACACCAGGATTTGATTATTCCAAACCGAACATGGCTTGCCTTGTGGTCAAAATCGAGATTATAGTGGACGAAATCTAGTGTTATGGATGTTGAATATCACGAAAAGAAATTAAATAAATATGTGAAACAGTAGTATATAATAAATGCTATTGTAGTATAGATCCAATAGTTACTTGGTATGAACATCTCAGTTAACCTTTACTGGTTTCTTTGATTTTTAAATTTGTGGGTGAGCTTGTTGTTTGGATACATCTCTAGTTACTGCATAGGAATTCTTGATCATGATCATCATTTCCCTGGATAGATTTTTTTGATAGCACTATGGATCAACTAATGGAATAATGAAACTTTTGTTCAGCTGTTCTTCCGATGTCCTCAACCATACTAGAATTCTACCATGCCTTCTTAATTGATGCCCCATAAAAAGCCTTGTGTGTTGTTCTAGATTTTTGTGAATTCACCTGAGAATGTTTATATAATTGATTATATGCTAATGTAGTACTTTCCTCCTGTTGGTGAAGCTTATTTGCAGGATTTTCATTGTACCAAATCAAAATATTCACATATAGCTAGTGAAAGTTTCAGACTCTTGCGAAGGCTTGATTTAATTTAGAAATCGGAGTTTTTTTCCGATATGCATGAATAAATGGGATCTATTTTTTTGAAATGGAGGAATTAATGATATTCTTCTTTTTCTGCAAAGCTTATCAACACTTCAGCTTACTGCCACTGAATGGGGATTGAAATCAGACTCTGGTTCTCCTCTGACAATGATAATCTCATATTCGCAGTATCTTGACACTGAGAAAGCCATTCAACATTGGAACTCCTCATCGACCGAAATTTTGCATTTTTCTCTTCAAGTCTTGATTATTTCAGGTGCACTTTCTTGGGAGAGACTTTTTTTTTTGGGTTGTTGCGCATCCATCCACCTTGTACATAAATGACTGTAGAAGAACAAGCAATGCATTACTGAGTTTCACATTTCTTCTGCAAAACATTATCGTTTTCAATTAGAGCTTCTGCAAATCATTATTGGTTTGGATCAGAGCTTGCAACTTTTGATGTTTGAAGTATGTCTAGACTACTTTGGCAGAATATGCTCATAGTTTGATTTCATATTAGGTTGATCATTATTCTTCTTTTGCCATCTAAGTTTGGCATGTTTCTTTTTTTCAGCTTAACATAGGATGACAATCATATTGAAGACTTTTTAGAATATGACAGAGACTTTCACTATTAGGGTAACTAATATATATATATATATATATATATATATATATTTATATATAATAGTTGTGCACAATTTCATATATATATATAAAATAGTTGTGCACAATTTCTTGGAGCATATATATTTAATAATAATTTGAATCAAGAGGGATGTGCTTGAGTGTTTAATTGCATGAAAATAAAATATGGATGGCACCCACAACAGAGGCAGTGGAGTTGATGTGTTTCTACCAAATTATATGCTTGGGAAGACGTTGGGCATCTGTTCATTTGGCAAAGTGAAAGTTGCAGAACATGCTTTGACTGGGCATAAAGTTGCAGTCAAGATTCTCAATCGGCGTAAAATTAAGAACATGGAAATGGAAGAAAAAGGTGTATCATAAATATTGTGATGGCCATTTGTTCTTTTGAAAGCATGTTTATTTTAGTTATGACGTAGGTAAATGTCATTGGAAAGTAGTAACTTCAATTAGGTGTATGCCTTTAGTGATCCATGTGAAAAATTACTTAATTCCGTGTTTTAAATATTTCTACTCGTTTCCAAAACATTGAATCAGGCATTATTATGCTTTTGTCCAGTGCATTGCATGATTTCATGTTCTGGAATTTAATAATTCATTAATGTTATTATGCATTGTTATTACGAAAGATGCATTCCTCCTATCCATTTGAGACTGTTGTGTTTAATGTTGGCTCATGTTAAATCTCATCTTCAGGTAAACATACTTGTTCTCACTGAACCAAGCCTTTGTTTTTAATGCTATTCAGATCTACGATTGTGACTGTTGTGACCAATCTACTAGGTCAGTTTGCATAAAATCTCTGTGAGTATGTGATTTACAATTTATGAATTTCAAAATGATGGAATAAAATTTGGTCTTCAGCACCAAAGTGAAAACATAAAAGCCTCTTTCTAGTTATCATGAAGCTTCTTTAACTTTTTATAACTGTGTCTTGTGTGTCTATATTTTGATGCTTTGAACATCACTTTGTGCACTCTCAATTGCAGAACGCTTGCCAGAAAGGATGGTTCCATCTTGCAGCTACTAATGAAATCCTAAGAATGACAAATGAGGTCTGGCAGTGGTTACTTATAATTTAAAAACATTTCTTTTGCACTGCAAATTAAGACTTGATGTTTTGTGGGCAGTCTTTCTAATTACAGAATTTTTGGTGCATAGCTCTGTAGTAACTTTTGTACAGCTGCAAATGGAACTGCAGATCCAGACAAAGCTTTAGGGACAATTTCTGAGATCATTCCTAGGTAATAAATTTTACATAAAATTCACCCTTTGTTCATTTACTGTGTTCAGATTTTTTTGCATATGATCCACAATTGGTATAACGCTTAATCTTAAATACAGGCCATTATATCATAGCAATAGCTTTTATAAGCAAGATGGTTTCAGCTGCAAATGGGAGTTTAGATCGACTACAGAAGGGATCAGTTTTGGAATTGCAGCATGGCATGATAGAATCTAAATCCAGTGGGAAGTCTATTAACCCAGCACATGTTGTAGATCTGACTATGGAACAAAATAGTCATAGTGATACCGGAGTAATTTCTGGAGTAGCAGAAGCTTTAAGTGGTCCTAATAATCAGATATGCGACACTTTAATCACAGAGAGGAAGCCATTTGACAACTATAAAGGTTTCTCTGATTTTGAATTTCATTTTGGGTCATCATTTGAGAATTTTACATCTGTTAAGACTCGAGAAGCTGGCTGCCCTGCAGCGAATGATGCCTGGTTAAGGGTTTCATCACCTACAGCAAATGAGCTTAGCACCAGTAATGCTCTGCAAGGTAGCAATGCACCGGGAACCTTGGAAACTCTTCTACCTAATTGTATCCTGAATCCTGTTGTGTCAAATATTACTGGAAATTTTCTTGTCATTAGATTCATTGAAGTTTTCTTGTTTCTTGCTATGTGTTGGGCGTGATAAATTAGTGCATATGTCTTTGTATCATTTCAGAATCGTCGGGACCTGTCCTGTAAAAAAACAATTTTCTCAGTGATTAATGACATTTCTAGGATTTGCTTCTCTTTTTAAATGTGTGTGTTGTGTGCTTGTGTTTTAAGAAATGGGATGCATGATTAAGCATGCATACATGTGTATTGAAATATAATTTTTAATTTTTAATTTTTTTTAATTGTTTTAGAGGTGGTTATAACCGCCTCTACCGCTTATAAGTTATAGAGGCGGTTATAACCGCCTCTATAGCTAATAATTTTTAATTTTCAAATTATTAGCTATAGAGGCGGTTATAACCGCCTCTACAGTTTATAAATTCTAGAGGCGGTTATAACCGCCTCTAAAACAATGACAATAGAATAAAACATTATTAGCTATAGAGGCGGTTATAACCGCCTCTATAACTTAATATTTTCGAGACGGTCATAACCGCCTCTAAATTTGGAATAAAAAACCGCCTACATATTTAAAGCTTACCCCGACGGTTGTTAAAAACCGGCTCTAAAGTGTAGAGCCGGCTTGATACGAGGCGGGTTAGAGGCGGTTCAAAAAACCAACACTAAAGCTATAGAGGCGGTTAAAACCGCCTCTGTAGATTTTGAAAACCGTCTCTAAATCCCTTTTGTGGTGTAGTGATGCTATTACCACCTGTACATAATCACTATTTACATTCTCAAACTGTGCCCTCACCTGCGATCTCACTAGCTACAAATAATTCTTAGGTACTAATTGACCTTTTTATGTTAGCTTGTAGGAATCACTTTGGCAAATAGGAATCAAAGGTTCGTGGACGTAAAGTGATAGTGCTAAACATTTTATTGATTCCATGAACCGCACTCTCGTAATAATCTTTCTGTACGTGCAGCAATTTGCTTCTGCATTTTCCCCAAGATAATGGTGTCTCACATGTGAATGACATGTTGAACAGAGACCAAGTACGAGAGATATTCGCAAGGAATCTAACATGTATATATATATGAGGGAGCAAACTATTTGTTAACGGGAAGTAGCCCTTTCAAAAGTTTTACATAATGACAAACTATGCAAGATCAAATCTGCAAACAGATATTTTATTAATCATTATCAACCAAGCAAGAACGATACTCAATAGCAAAATCATAAGGACGAACTCATCTACTTAGTTAACTCATTGTGAATCAATCCCAACGAGTCAAGAAGTAAACAATCAATGCGGTAAGTTTCAGTCAAAGACCACAACAACGGGGCTTCGAACCACAATGTTGCCGGTCTGTGACACCCACTCAAGTTTTCCCGCACTAACCTTACCCTTGTTCGATGATGTTGGCTTAATGCTTGTAATAGTGATCTTAAAATCCGCCTGCCTATGTTTAGTAGTGAAGGAAAGTACACTTGTGGAAAGTGTCACAGTTGTGTTAATTGGGTGCACAATCTTGGCAGTGTACAAGGCGTTCGAAATACCTACATTCGTCACTGTTCTCGTAACGGTCTCATTTGGTGAGCCAACGCTCAGTGTGACCAGGATAGATGGGTAGTTCAATTGTGATGCTTTGAACTTCTTCTCTTTCGTGCAGTCCACCTTCCGGCCGTTGTACATGTGCATAATGGTAGAATCCAATCCAAGGCCACACATGTATCCGATGTAGTCACTGAAGTTCCTATCATAAACAAGGCCTGGATACATAGCTTTCCTGGGGTTGAGATGTCCTGCCCCCCTGGCAAAAATATCTGCATTCTTACCATCTTGCGAATCCACGATTGGCAGCCTAGATAAGTCCAAATCGTCAGCTGATGTTATTATAGCTGACTGGATGGCTGCAGGGGACCACGTTGGATATTTCTTCTTGATCAAAGCCATGACTCCTGAGACATGAGGTGTAGCCATGGAGGTGCCACTCTCGTACCTAGTAATGAATTAATACAGAAAACCAAAATTGTGAGGATAAAAGAGGAGGCAATTAAGAAGTGCTTCATGTATTCATACCTGAAATAATTGTTGTAGTCACCACCTCGAACTGGTGATGCTCCAAGAATTTCATAGCCAGGGGCAAGCACATCAGGTTTCAAGATGCCACCGTTCATCAGGCTAGGACCTCTTGATGAAAAAAAACACACTCTCGGGTCTGGACGATGTCCGGGAATCATACCAATATAAGTGATATTCGCGGTTGGAGTGGATCCGCCTCCTGGCGAGTTATAGTATGTCAATATCTTCTGAACATCGGCAGAGTCAACCCGACAAACCGGAAGGACATGTGCTTCATCAGATGTGTAGCTGCCGGAGCCCAAAAGGATCATTGCAGCACCCCCAGCAGCATGAACAACCCGTCCCTTGTCCACATTGCCGCTGCTAGAAGTCCGACACAAGACTATCTTATTTTTCACATTGAAGCCTTTCAAAGACCCATCCAAGCAGTTTAAGGTCTGGGGCTTGTTGTTGGCGCCGGGATATATGAGACTTCCAGTGGTGGAAGGATTAGACTTAGTTGGATGGTATTGACTTGTTTCTCCAATCAATTCTAAGCCATTACCGAGCTTCAAGGTGACTCCAAACATTTTGTCCGTGGTGCTTGCTCCAACCACAGTAAGCCAAGGGGCTGAACTAGTCAGCGTCTTTTCCTTACCATTGTTGCCTGCAGCGGCAGCAATGGAGATTCCCTTCTGCACTGCCTTGTACCCACCTAACGCACCTGGATCATCTCGGAAGTTGGCATGTATCAGGTATTTAACACCTTGTGAATAATTGATGATATCCACTCCATCTATGATGGACTGATCGAAGGCTTTCAAGTGATCACTTACTTTAACACCTATCATATAAATTGCAAGGTGAGCTTTGGGCGCTGTCCCTGAGGCCATATACTTGAACTTTCCTGAAAACATTGCATCTTTTACAAAATTCCCTGCTGCTATACTAGCAACATGGCTCCCATGTCCATCTGTGTCGACCGGTGGTTTGGTCATGTCTGCACGGCCACCTTCAAAAGTTACTGCTCCAATGATCTTCTTATTGCAAATCAAGTTGCCAAACGTGCATGAGCCATTCCATTTCGCTGGCTTTGCTGCCATTTGGTAATCACTAAATGAAGAATGGTTCAGTGGGATTCCGGTATCTATCACTCCAATCACTTCCCCTTCCCCCATGTTGGATTCGGTGTGCCATAATCCATTTTTTGGAGTGTTCAACCCCAGGAATCGAGGGGTGTACATTGTCATTGGTCCAACCTCCATATCAGGCTGTGCATGTAGGAAGCCATCCACGTCTTGCATGGCTCGCACTTCATGAGCTGTTAACCTTGCCGAGAATCCAGTCAACACTTCCGAGTAGGAGTAGACTAGCCGTGGCTCACCGGAGTCGAGCGTGGTGTTTGGGAGGAAGGATTTGTGCCAGCTCTCCAGCTCCTCTGCTCTCAAGGGTAACCTGTTGCTCCTCTTGGGCTTGGCCAAATGAATGATGTATGTGCGAACCTCATTGTGGGTGTTGTTATCAGCTACAGATGGAAGCCTAATATTGCTTGTTGTAACACAAGTAAGAGGATTCAACAAGGAGGAAAAAACCAAGAAGAATAGTATAGAACTAATCATGTAAAGATTCATGGTGGATATTGTTTGCATGGCTCTGAATTGCTCCTGTGAATTCTCATGTGCCCCATTTATTGTGCCAATTTGTGAGTATAAAATTGGCAGTGGGTGATAAAAGTATAGCTATTGAAAAATAATCCTCGAAATACCACATGTACTTCAATAATCACAAGGATAAAAAATATATATATATATTTTAAAAACAAAAAGCTAAGGCATCCGAGGAGTATTAATTAAATCACAGAATGAAAGCCATACATTTCCTTTCTAATTTCTATATATCACTCAGATTTAACTTAAACGCAATAAAGATATACGTACACACACACAGAATATATATATATATATATAGGAGAAATTAACTCTAAAACCCTAAATCCAGTTAGCATGCATGGTAGTCCTGGTTGGTGGTGGACTTTTAAAATAAATGACTCCTCCGAGAAGGTATTTCCCAGAAGGCTCCTCATACAAAAACAAATTGCATGAAGGTATATTAGCAAATTCTATCCATAAAAAATGTCAAATTGTTGAGTATTTACATTATTGATGGAAAAACACATGAGAGTCAATAATAACAGTGTTTGAATATTAACTTCACAAGAATGGAGGTATCCAAAGCGGATTAAAAATCACCAACAAACAGGAACTTGAGTTATTGCTTCGCCAACAAATTAGTTTAGTGTGGGTATAGTATATGAGGTCGGCGGTCAAGACTTTCCAAATCATGGCAGAAAGAGCATCTAGTTTTGCAAAGTAGTTTATAAATTATATTTAAGACTTTCTAGCTAATTTCTAATTCTAATTGATACGCCACAATTATTTTCTATAAAACCAATGCATTAATATTTTTTTTGGTTAATTATAATTGTTAACACTATAGCTTCAAGTGGAAAAGAGTTGTTTTAATAACAATTAAGTACTTCTATAGCTGCTTCATAAAAACAATAATAATCAAATTCTTTTCTAATGGCTTCATAAAAGATAGCATGTATTAGGCAAACTCTGGCCCTAATTGATAACGTCAGTGGATCAATAAACCGACCCCAAGTGAATGTATTACTACAGAAAAAGAGAAAAACATAATAAAATGCAACAAAAACATAAATAAATGAACGGAATCGGGAATAGAAGTACTGTAAGCTTAGGAAGGGTACAAAACAGCTACACATTTAGTACTACAACTTCACTCTACAAAAAGAATATGGGGAGCAAATAGAAGCACAGCTACATTTGCAAACCTTTGGTATTCTCTAAGTAGTTATCTACACATTCCGATCTTAAGAAGGCAAATAACAAATATATGAGCCTCAAAGCCCATTAAATGAAGCATATAAGAGGTTGCGAAAGAGGAAATAACGCAATATAGCTGATAAAGGGGATCGGGCTTTGGAAGAGTATGTGACATGATGCCCATGGTTCAACGCTTGTACTCTTATCATACAAAGACCAACTAATGTGAATGTAGCTAGCAGCTATGCAAGTAAACATGTTATTAAGAAACAATAAAATTAGATTTGACTACTAATTAGATGGGCAATTACATACGAATTTGCAAAGTACTAAAATTATCACCATCTAATCTTATCCAAATAATTAATTAAGAAATTATTTAGAAAAATGAAAAGCAAAACTAAATTATAAATAAAGAATTAATGCATGCAAATCCAAGATTATGAATTCTTTTGATCTCTCCCTAATGACTTTTTTCTTCTTCATATCTACCTTGCCTTAATAATAAGTTATTATTATATATTGTGAAGTACAAGAAAAGAACTAGCAATGTAAAAAAAAATAGATGTTATTCACACCTATTGATTTTGTTGAAGTAAACATTTAAAGATACAACATAACTAGTAAACTAAGTCTAAAGCTAGACAATAGCTGTGATCCCCATTTTGTGGAATTTGATTTAAACTAATTTAGGTAAACAAGTAAAGAAGGAAAACAAATATTTACAGGCAATGCAAATATCACTAATATAAGATATTTCGCCATATATATTTAGAAAACATTTGGTTGTTCATGTTAGAAGTGGAAATGTCTCAATAATCTCACAATTGTATTAATCATGAATGGTTACATATATAGAGAGTGAAAAAGCTGTATACATACACATACAACTATAAGTATATGTATATACATCTAAGCCCCCCCCTCTCTTTTCAAACTCAAGACCGATCGTACGTCTCGAGTTTGGATAACACACACACATATATATATATATATATATATATATATATATATGTTGATCACAAGTTTGCGCCTTAGTGAAGAAATCAACTACTTTGACCTCTGTGGGAAGATAATAAAGGGACACAGACTGAGCACGAACATGACATCAGGTGAAGTGAGCATCTATACCAATGTATTTGGTCAGCTCATGCTAGACCGGAGCAGTAGCAATTTGAAGAGCACCAGTACTGTCACAGTGAAGAGGAGTGGTAGCAGAAATCAGTACACCAAAATCTTGGAGTATAGAACAATGCCAGAGTACCTCTTGAACGGTAGAAGCCAAAACGCGACCTCATCCTCAGCACTAGACTTGGCAACTATGGCCTATTTCTTGGTCTTCCAAACAATAAGAGAAGGCCCAAGAAAAACACAGTAGCTAGTAATAGAGACTCGATCATCAAGGGAACTAGCCTAAGTAGCATCAGAATATACCTGCAACTGAAGTGTGGATAGTCGAGGATAGAACAAACTATGAGATGCAGTGCCACGAAGTTAGCGCAGGACCTGAAGAAGATGAGCATAATAAATAGAAGGGCTAGCTGCAACGAACTGACTAAGGATGTAAACAGCGTGAGAAATATCAGGACGAGTGACAACCAAGTATACCATACAACCAACCAAGTGTCAATAGCGCGAGGGATTAGATAGAGGAATACCATCAGAAGAGCATAGCTGCAAATGTAACTCCATCGATGTAGCAGCTATACAGGTATCGGTCAAATCAGCTCGGGCAAGGAGATCAAAAGTGTAGTGTTGCTGAGAGAGACGATAGCAATCAGAATGGGAAGTGATCTCAATACGTCGGAATTAATGAAGCGCACCCAAATCAGTCGGTAAGAAAGTGTCACACGTTTTTGCTTTATAAATGTAATGTGAGCGAGAATCATCCCCAAGAAGGAGCATGTTATCCACATATAGAAGAAGAATGATACGACTTCGAAAGGAGGATGAACAAATATTGTTGGATCATGAATGCTTGGTAGTGAAACCAGCACCCTCAATAATTGTGTTGAACCTCTCAAACCTGGCCCCTGGAGCCTGTTTGACACCATAAAGAGCACAGCGTAGATGACAAAAAGACCCTGGAGGCACCTGAAGACCGGGAGAAGGAGTCATCTAGACCTCCACCTTTAAGTCCTAACGAAGAAACGCATTTTTCAAATCAAGCTGATGAAGAGTCCATCCATGAACAACTGTAATAACAATCAAATTGGGAACAGTGTGCATATAGGCCACTGGAGTAAAGGTCTTCTCATAGTCACAATAGTACTCATGTTGGAAATCTCAAGCAACCAGAAGCGCTTTATAGCGCCCAAGAGAACCATAAGAACCGGTTTTCACCCAGTAGATCTAGCGACAGGTGATGGAAACAACATGAGAAAGGAGAGGAACTAGATCCCACGTGTGACTTTGAGACAAGGTATCAAACTCCTCTGCCATGGCTTTCCGCCACTCAGGTGGTGACTGAGCTGTTTTCCTGTAGGTTCCTAGCTCATGAACATTTGAGACACTAGTGCTAGCAGAGGCATAACAATCAGGAGGATGTAAAGAGGAGCGATCACGTAAAGAATAAGGGTGAGATGGTACCTCAGATGTGGAATCAGTACTAGGAATGGCATTAGAGTAGGCCGGCCGCGATTGGGATGCGGCGGGTTCCCAACGGGGATAAGAGAAATGGACAAGCGGATGAACATGAGGGAGCGAGAAAGAATCAATAGATAAAGAAGGAGATGGAACAAGAGAAGAATGAGAGAGAAGCTCTAGAGAAGGTGTGATAGAGCTAGGAGAAGAAACTGAAGGAGTATCCTCAGCAGAAGAAGGAGGAAAAAGAAAAAATAGAGGGATTGTGGGAAAGGGAGACTTAGCTGAAGTAATAGAAGCATAGAAAAGTGTAGACTCATCAAAGGTGACATCACAAGAGATGGGAATATGACGAGTGACGGGATCATAGTAAAGATAGGCTTTATACTTAAGACTATACCCCAAGAAAACACAAGAAATGAACTGGGCAGTGAGCTTTGTCCGCTCTCGAGATGAAAGCAAGAAAAAACACCAACAACCAAATAGATGAAGGTGATCATAGCGGGAAGGGGTACCATATAGACATTCACCTGGGCTACGATTCTGAAGATGAGAGGAGGGTTGTAGGTTAATAAGATAAACAGCATTGTTGACCATGTTGGCCTAGAAATGAGGAGGGAGAAAGACATCAAGCAGTAGAGCACGGGTTATCTCTAAGATGTGATGATGCTTGCGCTCAGCGACTCCATTTCATGGATAAGCCCCAAGACAAGATAATTGAGGCAAGGTACCCTGAGAAAACAAAAGCACAAAAGGTCTGAGAAGTGTATTCACCACCAAAGTCAGACCAAAAGGTCTTAATAGAGGCAGAGAACTAGGTGCGCACCATAGTAGTAAAAGAACAATAGATAGACAATAACTGACTACAATGATGCATAAGATAAAGCCTGGTAAATCGAGTGTAGTCATCAATCAAAATAACATAATAGTGATTACCCCTTTAAATACAAATGGTGCAAGACCCCAAATATCATAATGGATAAGCTCGAAAGGAACAGTGGTTTGTGACACACTCAACGAATAAGGGTGCTATAGCTGCTTACCGAGCTTACAGCCGAGACAAACCATATCAGAAGGAGGAAATACACCTCCTAAAACACCATGATGAAGAAGGAAGGACATACGAGATGGACACAAATGACCAAGACGATGATGCCACATATGATGAGAAAGAATGGCAGTATTACAGTGAGATACTTGGTCGACTGAAGAAGGAAGGCGAAGAGAATCCAATGCATACACTCCACTATGATATCTGCTAGCTCCAATCACCGTCCCACTGTGATCCTGCACACAACACGAGGTACGGTCAAAAATAACCTGACAATCATAATCAGTAATCTGACTAACAGACATAAGGTTTATGGATAAGTGAGGAACATGGGAGATAGAAGGTATGGAGAAAGTATTAAAGGAGAGATGACCTATAGAAGAAATAGGAAAGAGTGTACCGTCAACAATACGAACACGAGTGACAAGAGAAAGTGAACAGGAATTATAAAGATGGGTGGTATCATGAGTTATGTGAAAAGAAGCACTAGAGTCAAGAAGCCAGACAGGGTGGAAACTACCTAGAGCAAATGGAGCAACCTTAGCGAAGCGTGCATGACCAGAACAGGAATCTGCCAGATTAGACTGCTTGAACTGCCGAAGCATCTCCAAAATCTGTTGATCTGTAGGAGAGGCTTGAGCAGAATGCACCTGGGGATAGGGAGGTCTGGAAAGAAGAGGTGGAGTATGGGAAGAAGCGCCAGTAGTAGGAATACACTGCATCTTCCAACGATTACACGCAAGATGTCCCACAATAGTAACAAGTCACAGTCTGATTCGGCAATGGGGGTGGCTGAGAGGAAACAGAGGGAGGTGACGAAGGAGAAATAGGCGAAGACACCAAAGATGCAGGAGCAAGGCAATAGGCAGCATGTCCACTGCCCCCTTGTAAAGGAAGTCCGAAGACGAGTCTCCTCTGCACAAACAAAAGAGAAGGCTTCCTTTAAAGAATATGCAGAGGGAGCTTGAAAAAAGCTAAGCCTGTGTCAACTCAAACTCAGGGTGAAGACGCATGATGAATTCATACATGCAACATGTCTCATCATGACGGTGGCAATGAGAACATAACTCAGAACAAGCAAGGAGCTGAGCAACATGAGTAGTGCAATAACGAGGTGTGAGAGTGTCAATCTAACGCCAGAGACCACAATATCTGCTGTTGAATCGATCAACAGTGTCCTCCCTTTGTTGAAAGCTACCAAGAGTCTGGTACAAGGTGTATAGTTGTACCTGACTAGAGCCACAGTAGCAATGTTCCCGATACTCCCTAAATGTCATGAGCAGTCGGAAGATACACTATGTGGGTACGGATCTCAAGGATAACAGTCTGGCATATAATCATCTTAGCTGTAGAGTCATCAGCGTCCATTTCTCAAGCTTCTGTTCAAAAGCTGTGAGAAGATTAAAGAAGTCCAAAGAGGTGCTAGAAGTGGCAGGGAGTGTAGGAGCAAGAGGAGCAGTGGTAGTACCATCAACATGTTTAAGCACACGGATGTCGTCGAGGATCCGCTTGAGAGTGAGCCGCTAGGGAATATAGTTGGTGCCATCAAGTACCACATCAGAATGTTGGAGGTTCCGGTGACGAACCTTTGGGAGTACTCCACTAAACCATAAGAGTCCATTTTTTAATGATAACAACAATTAAAATATAAAAAGCATTAAATGTCACAGATTGTTAATAGCTTGTCTTCACGGGTGATCAGGTTTTCACTGGTTGAGAAAGCTTGTCGAAGGTGGGGATTTGCTCCAAAAGTCAAGATTCAGGAGCTGCAGCAGAAGGATCACCTCCTTCACGGCTTCGGCGGGAGGCTGGCATCGGTGGCGGTGAAAATAGTAGGGCCCGGAGATGATGCATCACTTATGACAGGGGAGTCGATGGATGGTTTCAAAGGGTTGACAGCCAGAGAATGAGAGACGGACTTTTTCTTCTTTGAGTGTTTCTTTTTCTTGCTAGGAGCTGGGGCAGGATCTCAGCTTTGTTGCTGATAGCAGAAGATTGCCGATGGTGAGAATGAAGGAGAAGCGCTCGTCAGTGATTTGTGATTGAAGAAACCGCATGTCACGCCCCGAACCCGGCTCACCGGACTCGATGCGTCGACAAACGGCCGTATGCCCACAAGGCCAAGACCAAGTGGGCACACAAAGCCTCAATACCTGTCTCTCAAATATAAATCGAAACAACACTAAATTCCAAACAAAACTTAGTAAATAGAGAAACGAAAATAATCAGTTTACAACCCAAATTCAAATAATGCTAAAGGTCTCGACAGACAACAAATCTATTAAACAAAACTAATCTCCTGCTAGGCACCTGGTGCTCACTCAACAGTCCCTGCTAAGCTAGCCACCACACACCTACTCTTAATCTGAAAAGAAATAGAACCACAATTTATAAGCTAAATGGCCCAGTAAGCAACTACTAAAAACCAATAGTAATACAGGGTCACAAAACTCGATGGTTTCAAAGATGTACTTAAAGTAATGTTATACAATACATATCCACAAAATGAAACCCAGATATCAAAATATTTCAGGCAAACAAAGTTCTCAATGAACAGATGTATATGTCCCTCAAATAACTAATGCCAAAAACAAAACACATAATTAATTTATTTACCCTCGATGACTAGAGCCAGATTATCAGAATTCATTTATTTACCCTCGGCGACCCGAGCCAGATTATCAAAGGCCGTTATTCTTCACCGACGGAACGGTGCGAAACTATAGTTTCTTATCAGAATCAAAAATATCTGTCGACATGGTCAGTGTTTAACCCCCCCAATGACAGGGTTGTTGCAAAGTTAGTTGGGGACTATAATTTACTATGTCAAAATATATCGGTTCTAAAATCATTGTCAACAATACTTATTCAATGATTGAATAAATACATAATTGAATACAATATTCAAATCAATTGAATAATAAATAAATAAATAAGTGCATAAATAATCAATAATTTGAAAATAATAATATGCATAACATAGTAATTCAAAACAATTAAATATAATATCGTGAAAATTTATTTCACAATAAAACCCAAAATAATTAAATAATTATGTAAATAATTTCAGAAATAAAACATTTTATATAAATACAAATATAAGGTATATACGTGGTTTACTTACCTGGAAAATAACCCCGACCTACAGAACCCACTCGGACACAAAAATCAAGATTCAAGCACAGATCCTATAACAAGAACATAATACTTTCCTTAAATTCAAATTTAAATACAAAATATTAACCACTGGTTAACCCTGATCAAAACTCTAAACATTAATTGTGCTAGCAAACCCCGGAGACACAATGTATTTATCTTCTTTTATAGGACCCACTTGATCCACACAAAGAATATTTGTTTTGTTATGAAAATACTACTTTAAAGAAAATCATTACGGCAAAGCAATGTTAAGACTAATACAAAATGGTGCTTTGTAAAATGTTCAGGGAAACTATAAGCTTCAATTAATCAACATTGAGGCAACTATTGACAAGTTTAACTAATGCAGAAGAAAGCACAGGATACACCACCAAAACAAATATAATTTTAGTTCCTAAACACCTACCAAATTGCATATATGGCAGCTAATATCTTGATCCTCAGATTGAAATTTGAAAGCACTAGATAGCTAAACTAGTGCAAAAAGAATATATTACCAAATATAGAAATATTTGGTATCATTTTCAATATCTCTGAAACCCCCTATAACTATATAAAATAGGAAATTTTGGGTTTTAATAATTCGTTTGACAGAAAGTTTGGGCACCAAGCAGGTTTCCTTAATTCAGAATGCTATTTGTTCTATTTGATTCACTAACAAAGAGCATTAAACAGACCTTTTGAAGGTGACATGTCAGCGTTTTCCAACCCAAATCTATAAATTGTACTTGTAAGCAATAGATAAATAATAATTATTGAATCTTTCTAAAACAGAGAGAATCCAGTCATGCTAGAACGGATGAATTTAGAGCATGCTCGGTCAATTGACTTTTCCAATTTGCTCAGTAAACATCCAGTTCCCAAAAGAAGAGTATAGGGATTTTTCAAGAATAAAATCATTAACACTAAATCACACAAGCATAACAGATCTATTTGGAAACAATGCCCCTCTGATCAAACAACAAATAAATAACCCTAGATCCGAGAAGAAGATTACTTACCTCAAGAAGTAAAAAAAAAAACTTGACTTGAAATCTTCTCCTACTCCGCGTCGTCACCGGCACTTCATGAAAACCAAGAAGGACGGCGAGGCTAGATCTCGGGAAAAATATCTCGTAGGTTACGAGATTTTTCTCCCCAATCTCTCTGTTATGGGGATAAGACGGGAGAGTTTAAAATTTAAAATAAAACAGATTTTTAAAATAAAAATTCGATTGGTTTTTTTTTTTAAATTAAAAAGGCGGTTTTACACAGCAAGCCCTACTATTGTAGCTATTGAGGAACCGAAGCCTATGGATTTAGTTCCAGTTTCTGCTGGAGAAGATAGGGAAAAGAAAGATGGTGTTGGTTTTTTGAAGCCGGTGGATTATGTTCTAGTTACTTCTAAAGAAAAGGAAGAGAAAGGTCCAGAAAAAGAAGATGGTCGGAGAGGAGACCGGAGGGATTGAAGGAAGAAGGAGAAGGGAGATTTATTCGTCTAATACCATGTTAGAAGTGGAAATGGCTCAATAATCTCACAATCGTATTGATCATGAATGGTTACATATATAGGGAGTGAAGAAGCTAGGAACATACATATACAAGTATAAGTCATATGCATACAAGTATTATTATATGTATATACATCTATGTATATACATCTATGTATATACATCTAATAGTTCAGAAGTTGAAGGAGAGAACAAGCTGTAGAAAACACACAATACTTCATTCCTTCATTCACAGTTTCTACATGCAAGCTAATAACTTCAGTAAAAATAAAAATGACATAGAAAACAATTCAACTATAGATAACACACTTTTGTCTATAAGGCAAACACAAATTATTAGTGCAAGCCAAATCCAGCTATTCATTGGCTACAACTTCATTAGATTTTGTCTCCCACTAAGCCCTGCTAACTGATTTCTTTCACTGCTTCTTCACTAACTTCACTTTTCCACGTTGACAGCCAAGCTGACCCATGTTCTCTCTATTCTCATATTTCAATGAGTGTATGTGGAATAGAGAAGAGAATATGAGTGAGATATTTAGAGCATTCACACCAAAATAAAGAAGCTGCTCTGTTAGCTTCCATTACTTCTTCTCATTAACTTCATTCTTACAAAAGTAATACATATATATAGACTCAGAACATAAAGCATTAACAAAGGAAACATAAAATCTACTCTCTCGTACAACATGACCATTTACTATAACATGACTCTAGCATTCAGCTATCAAAGCATGGTGATGTTCCTTTGTACGTTGGCATACTGTTGAAGATCTCTGATAATTCTTTAGATTAGATGACCATGCTTCACATCAGCATAGGCTCCATGCCCTTCATCTAATCTTCAGTCAAGACTCCAACATATCCCCCTCTTGACTGAAGATCGCATACTCCCAATTGATCTCTTGGTATGTTATGTTTCTGAATGCTCAAAGGTTTGGTGAGTAAATCGGCATGTTATTCATTTGTGCTGTAGTGCTTCATCACAACAATGTCATCAGTGACAAACTCATGAATGAAATGGAATTTGATGTCAATATGTTTAGTTCTCCCATGATGCATAGGATTCTTGGCTATGGCAATTGCTGACTTGTTGTCACACCAAATCTCTGTTGCCTCTTTGCACCCTATACCACAATGATCCATCAATTTTCTAAGCCACAAACTCTTGCAAGCTGCAGCTGAAGCAGCAATATACTCAGCTTCAATCATTGAGAGGGAAATTACTTCTTATTTCTTGGACATCCATGAGATGGCTACATACCGTAGGTTAAACACAACCCCTGTGGTCCTTTTTCTATCTTCCAAAATCCCGGCCTAGTCGCTGTCTGAGAACCCCTCTAACTTACACTCATTTGCATAAGCATACCACAGTCCAAACTCTACTGTTATTGCGAGATACCTTGCACTCGCTTGCTAGCACCTACATGAATTTTGGAGGGTCTGTTCATATGCCTTGATAATACTCTGACAGCAAAAGCCATGTTTGGTTTGCTGTGAGTTAAATAAATTAATTGCCCTACCAAACTCCTATATCTTTGCACTTCTGCATCTCCAGATCCATCAACATCTTGAAATTTCTTTAAGAGATCATTCACATAATTTTTATGAGTAATAAACACTCCGTGTTTGTCCTGTATTACTTCCAAGCTTAAGAAGTAACTCAGCAAACCCAAGTCTGCCATATCAAAGTTCTTCTGCATCTCTGATTTGAATTTAGTGATTAGATCTGATGAAGAGCTCAAACATAGTATGTCATCCACATAGATACATGCTAGCAGAACATCACTATTGTTATCAATTTTTCTATAGAGTGTATGCTTAATTTCATTTCTCTAAAACCCTTGCTGGGAAAAATATGCATCTATTTTGCTATATTAAGATCTGGGTGCTTGATTTCAACCCATAGAGTGCCTTCTTGAGTATGTATACCATGTGATGCTTTTCTTCTACCTCAAAACCCCTGGGTTGCTCCACATACAGCTCTTCAAGTATCTCTCCATTCAAGAATGCTAACATGATATCCAAATGAAACGAAGACCATCCCTTCTGAGCTACCAAAGCTAACAGAAATCTAACTATTTCCATATGGGCTACTAGTGCAAATGCATCCTCTACATCAATACCTAGCTGTTGGGTGTACCCTTTGGCAATAATTCCGGCCTTGAACTTCTGAACCTCACCATTAGCTTTATACTTGGTCTTGAATATCCACTTCAGACTAATTATTTTCTTCTCCTCTAGCCTATCCACCAACACCCAAGTATCATTTCGTTGAATGGAGTCCATTTCTTCATACATTGCCACCTGCCATTCTTTGTTCTTGGATACATCTTCATATGTAACAGGATCAACAACATGCTATGCAAAAGAGCAATTATTGTAGATATCGCTTAGCTATATGGTTCTTTTGGGTGGCCATTCTTCATTTGTTGAATCCTCTTGTTTTGTTGGTGCTTGTGTGTCTATTTCTATAAAGGTATGAGTTGTATCACCTTGGCTTTCACTTGGAGGTTAAGCTTCAGCGTTTGGTTCACTAGGGAGTATGTTATCCCAGACACATGTCGTGTGGGTGTCAGTGATTGTACTCCAATCCCATTGAGCTTCTTCTCTAAACACCACATCCCTATTAACTATAACCTTACATGAGTTGGGATTGTACAGCTTATACCCCTTTGTCTTCAAACAGTAACCTATGAATATGCATCTCTCTAACTTATCATCAAGTTTATGGCATCTCTGAGATGGAACTTGTAACAGTGCCATGCACCTGAACACCCTTAAATGTTTCACAATTATCTTCACACTAGTCTATGATTCATAACGAGTTTTGTTTGGGAGTGCTTCAGTTAGGGTGATGTTGATCAAGTAGATGGTTGTTGCTGCAGCTTCTGCCCAAAGAGATGTAGCCCACTACACTTCAACAACCACCAGGTTTTCTCAATAACCGTCTGATTCTTCCTATCTACTATGTTATTGTGTTCTAGAGTATAAGGAGTTGTCAACTCATATTGAATGCTAGTTCTGTCATAGTGTTCATTAAACTCTCATGAGAGAAACTCACCTCCGCTGCTAGATTGTGCTGAGTGCATGTCATATACATATTTCCATATGCCTTTTACCCATTTTAGCTTGTCTTTGGTATGTATTTATAATAAATCGGTGCTACCTTGGGTATGTGTGCTTAATTGTGCAGATATTTAGATTCTAGAACAATTATAAGTGGTTTGGGGAAGATTTCATAACAAAAGGACCTAAAGGATCATTTGTCAAGGCAAGCACAGCCCAAGCACCGGCGTGCTTCTCAGCCGTACACTTCACAGGAGTCTCAAGAGAAATGAAAGACTTAGAAGTACGATTTAGTTTCCAAAACACGGGTGTGCAAATGAAAGCACAGCCTAAGCACCGGCGTGCTTAGACCTGTGCACTTTACAGGCTAGCGAAAATATATACTGTAGCAAAGTACTGTAACAAAGTACTGTAGCAACCGAAAATTCAGAAAATTGAAATCTGCATGGGCTGAAGCACTGGCGAAGCACGATCTTACTGCCTGGAGCACAGGTATACAGAATTACGCACGGCCGTGCTTGCATCGGGAAGTGACTTTTTAAGCCCAAAAGTTAGGGTTTCAAAGGGACTTCTTCTGGATCTTTCTTCCCCTTCGGGGGAGGCGACGTAAGAAGGGAGCAGCGCACCATAGGGGGCAGAATTGGGACCGAGAGATCATCGTGGGAGTGGAGGAACGTCGGTAAGATCATCATTAGATACCCTCTGACGAAGACTGTGAAACAAGAAGGGAGTTTATGGATTTGATCTCATTCTCTTGTTTCTTTCTTTATGTTTCTTATATCAACATAAGGTGCTAACCTTTCTCCGGTACCCTGGATTCATGAACTCGGATGCTATTTTATAGTTAAAAACTTTCTTGCAATGTTTATGGAGTCTTAGTGATTTCTATGTTTAATCTTGTGTTGCATAACTTGATGTGCCTGATTTGCATAGCGTGATCATAAACTTGGTGTGTGTCTTTGCCTTAACATAATTACTGTAGCGTAATTGCTCCCTCGAAGTGTTTGAACCTCGCAATATAACCACTACCTTGATGTTTATCATAGCCATAGCTGCAACAAAGCTCCTAGAGCACACATACATTTTGTAGGATGTACCTGATAGGTATTGTGAGAAAGTGACTACAAGCTATCCCGAGGGATTGATCTGGAGCACTACTCCCTATTATTGATCTCTCGTTACCTGAACCCTGCCTCTCCCCCTCATTCCTCCTATCCCCTTATTTTTGTTTTGTAATTAGTCTTCAACACAAATTATTGAGCCGGCTAGATATTAGAGATTCGACTAGTACCGAAAGCTATACCAGTCCCTGTGGGTTCCACTACCCGATCCCATATTGGATACATTATACTACTTGTATGACCCGTGCACTTGCGGATACGCAAGGGGCGTATCAAGTTTTTAGCGCCGTTGCCGGGGACTGGCAACTTTTGGGAAAGTTTTCATTTCTAGTAATCTAGCCATTTTTCTTTATTTCTATATATTTTCTTTCGGTTATTTTTCTTTTGTTTGTTTTGATTGTCGTTTGTTAGTTTTGCAGGCACCCTTGTAGGGGTTGTTTATTTTGAGAAAGATGGTTGATCCAATTGCAGCTTTGGCCATTCAAATTGAAGCTCTCAATGCATGGAATGATGAGCTTTTATCTATGCAACAACAAAGCTATCTCTACTATAACACATATCACCCAAGTCAAAGGAGCTACGCTAACACCACATGGAATGTATCTGAGAACCAATGGCAAAATCAACAATTCGGATTTGAAAAATCCATTCCACCACAAGAGCATGAACCTAGCTCAAAAACCTATTGGCAAGATATGCTCAGGGATCGGAACCCCCTACAAGAACAATTTCATGAGAGATATTTAAATTTGAAGGATGTGTTGGCCAGATATATTCAAAATACTGAAGCCAGCATTCAAGCTTTTGAAATTTTACCTCAATATCAACCGGGCACCATTCACAACTTAGAGATCCAAATTGAGCAATCTATTGAGGAAGTTCCTTTAGAAAATGACATGGAAGCATGTGAGAAGAATGAAGAAGTGGGGGAGACTGAACAAGTTGTTGTACAAAATTAAATAAAGGAAGTAGAGTTTCAATACGAGAATGATGAATGTTTGAGTGGACGGCATCTTTATGAGAAGGCAACTGTAGAACAGGTTTGCTAAAACCATATCTCTTTCAAGTTGAAAAGGTAAAAGAAGCAAACCCCAAGGCAATGAAACAAGTAGACTTCCTTAGAATTCATCAACCTGCAAAACACAGTAAGAAGGATTTCAGGATTACAGAAGATGAGTAGGAGGCTCAAACCATCCAAGGACCCACCTGAGCTGAGCTTAAACAATTCCTGGTCGAACTTGTTTCCATCGAGACCTAAATTAAAAATGGCCAAGCCTCCAAGAAAAGTGCATCCCCGGCCAAATAAAAGTGTGTTTATGGGAAGTAGCTATGCAAGCTACAGCCGGGAGGAGCACACCCTTTTCAAGCCTCCATAAGGTAAGAAACAGGTAGTCAGGCTCTTGACGTTAGACAAGCACTTCTTGGGAGGTAACCCAAGTAATTCTGGCTTTTGTGTTTTTTTTTTTAGTTAAAACTTTATTTTTCCTTGAGCTCATTGTTTGGCTGGTGGTATTTTTATTTTTATCTTGGGATTCTAGGTGTTCAAAGGATTTGCATTACATTTTCATTTCGTTTTTGGCTAACGTTGAGCACCAACGAATTAAAATTTAAAGAGCATTGGGATTCAGATTCCAGAAAAACTTTCTTGGGTTACACATGATGAATGCATTTCATATAGACATATTTCTCATCTTTTACACATTATTTACGAATACATTGTTTTGAATTCTCCCATTTCCGTGCTATTTGAGGTATTTCTAGTTTTCTATGCAGATGTCGAAGCCCCAAAGTAAGAAGAAGCAATTCCGAGCGATTTTAGTAGCTAAGGGACTTAAAGGAAACCTCATCAAGCTAAGCACGGCCTCAACACGCCCGTGCTCCAGAGACGTGCAATTCACAGGAGAATTCGGCCAAAGTAAGCACAGGTCGGGGTCGTTGAGCACAGTCGTGCAACTCTCAACATGGCCAAAGCACGCCCGTGTTGGACCCCGTGCAATTTACAGGCAGATGATTTTCCAGAGTTTTTAGTTGGCCGTAAACTGCACAGCTTGGAGCACGGCTTCACCACAGCCGTGCTTACATCGGGAGAAGCTTAAAGACCCCCGAAAACTAGGGTTAGGGACTTTTTGGGCCGAGGAAAAAGGGCAGGAGCTGAGGAAAGCATCAAGACGGATCTGAAGATCATCGGAGAGGGAACTACGCTTTAACTGTAGGCCAAAGGAGAGGAGAAGATTCTTCGACATCAAAACGTTGAGCAACATCAAGGATATAAGCAAATAGGGAGTCATGGAACTCTTTTGTATTTGTGTCTTTTGTGTTGTTTTCGTTATTTGAATCCATGAGGGGCTATACCCTTCGGGGAAGCCCCGGGTTGGAACCTGTCTATGCACCTTTGGATTTAAACTCTTTTATCAAGCATTTATGATTGCCTTTGTACCTTTATTAGATCTTTGGTTGTTGGCTTATTTATGGTGATCGAATGTTTATGGTTCTCTTTGATTTTGACTATAACTTAGCTTGCATGTTTCCACAATGGATGTAAGAAGTTAGGGTTCTTCTTAGAGTATCTCCTACAGAGCATAATCTACCATATAGCATAACAAGATTTGGAATTAGAGCATTCTGAAGGGCACTCCAGAAAAATGCTGATCGAGTTTGATTTAGGTAGCATCAAGGGTACAACCCGGGGCCCCCATCTTCTCTCTTGAGCACCCTTAATTCTCCTTCTCGCTAAATTTTCAGGGCAAGATCGGCGGGGAGAGTGCGTTTTTTAGCAAGATCCACTTCTATGGCTTGTTGGAGGAAGGTTGAAGACAAGGGAAGCCACCTCTTGAGTGGCGTCTTCGGAACTCCATTTTCATCATTGAGGGAGTTGATCATGCCCTATTTAGTTATTTTCA
This sequence comes from Dioscorea dumetorum, assembly GCA_902712375.1. NCBI lineage: Eukaryota > Viridiplantae > Streptophyta > Magnoliopsida > Dioscoreales > Dioscoreaceae > Dioscorea > Dioscorea dumetorum. Next base: position 95,428 of record CACTHL010000338.1, read on the forward strand.
TGCTTTTAATTGTGTATTTTGAGATTATGAACAACTAAACCCCAAGGTCACCGGATGTAGGTGAACCTTGGGAGTGAACTTGTGTATTTTTGGATGCTTTGTTTTAATTAATGCTTGTTGGCTTGTTTGTGATCCTTGTTTGGTGTTCTTGATTGTTAGGGTATGCATGAGAACTCTGTGTATCTCTACATAGGCAATACTATGTTGCATGCCCATTGCCTTAGTGTTAGACTCACCAAGCTTGGAAGGGAAATACGTATAAATGCCCCGTAACCACCGGATATTTGTACCACTCCAATTCTAGGGTTAAGTATTCACTTGTATTTCTACCATAACTTGAGAAAACCACCTTGCCCTTTGCAATCGTAAGAGGATTTGGACGGAATAGATTCCGTATCCAATACTCGTACCGGATTAGGGGTCAATTGCCGTGACCATCGGGTTGACCTAATCTAGGGTTTTCTTGGTCCAACTAGCCACTTGCATGTTAGTTCAACCTCCTGTACACTTTAGTAGCCCTTGAAGGGATCCTCATCCGTGACTGCTTTCTTACCCTGATTTCTCCCGTTTATCGTACTGGTTATTTAGTACATTGAATTGCATTTGTTTCATTTATTTGCATTTTCATCCTTTACTCTCGAGTTTGATAGGCTAGACAACATTGCGAGAAGGAAATAAGGATAGATTCTTGGGCTCTTGGGAATACGACCCACTCGTGCGTGCACGAGTGGTTTATTACTTGACGACCCCGTGCGCTTGCGGGGAACCCACTAAGTTTTTGGTGCCGTTGCCGGGGACCCGAGAAATATTCGGAAAACTTTAAGCGTGTTGATTTGTCTATTGTTTTCTTTCATATTTTCCAGTCTTGTATATATTCCGTTATTCTGTTCATTGCATTTTTCCTGCTTGTTTTTCTTCAAGTCCTAACGCTTTACTTGAATTTTCTTGCAAGGTACCTATCTTATGACACGAGAGAGTCAAGAAAATTTAGCTGAACCCGACGACGAGATCGAACGAACTTTGCATCAACGATTGAGAGAAGTTACCGAAAATTCAAGACAATAAGAAATTCAGGTAGAATCTAGTGAGCCCACTGTCATGGCCGAGCCAAGAAGAACCCTATCCGATTATGAAAGGCCACAATTCACCGGGGACGAGTTCAGTGTGTTGGTTCCCACCGTGCCCGCAAAAAACTTTGAAATCAAGGCAAGCACTATTGGAATGTTACAGAAGTCGGTGCAATTCGATGGTTTAGCTGACGAAGACCCACATGCTCACTTGTCAAAGTTTCTTTAGATATGCTCAACCTTCAAGATTAATTCAGCTTCAAATGATGCAATCAGGTTGAGATTATTTCCCTTCAGTTTAAGGGGAGCAACTTATAGATGGCTTACTTCCTTAGCTCCCGGGTCGATCACTACATGGAAGGAGATGGTAGAGAAATTCCTTGCTCGATATTTTCCTCCAAGCAACGGAGCGAGACTGAGACATGAGATTTCATCTTTCAGGCAAGGAGACAATGAGCGATTCAAGGACCTTCTACACAAGTGTCCTCACCATGGGTTTCCGGCTTGGATGAAAGTGCAAATATTGTGCAATGGGCTGAATTATGCCACGAAACAACTTATTGATGCAGCAGCAGACGGATCTCTGAGTAATAAACTTCCTGAAGAGGCTGAGGCGTTGATTGAAAATATGGCCAGCAATGAGTGCCATTGGAGTACTAGGCAGAAGCCTACCAAGGTCGCCGGGTTGTATGAAGTGAATGAATCTACTGCGTTAGCTGCGAAGGTTGAAGTGCTAACAAAGACTGTGCTGGAGAGCAATTCCAAATTTGATGCTTTAGTAATGAAGGTGGATCAGCTCATGTTGGGGTCTAGTTCGACTCCTAAGGCAGTTATGTCATGCGATACATGTGGTGCTGGGCATGCTACATCACAGTGCCCCATTTTTGTTGCCCCTTCAACACCGTTAGAGACTGTGGATTATGTCAATGGTGGGCGAAGGGGGCCGGGTAATCAATATGGTAATACTTATAACCCGGGGTGGAGGAACCACCCGAACTTTTCATGGAATTAGGGACAGTTACAACAGAAACTTTTACCACAGCAAGGCACTCAGTATCAACCCCCTCAACAACAGGAGAGAAAATACACAATTGAAGATGTCTTGGCTAGATTCATGATTAACACCGAATCAAGCTTTGCGTCCCAAGATAAAAAGTTTGATGAATTTGGTGTTGTTCTGAGAAATGTTTAAGCCTCTATTCAGTCTTTAGAAAATCGGGTTGGACAACTTGCTAGAGCGGAAGCAAAACGTCCCTCGGGTAGTTTACCAAGTAACACTGAAAGCAACCCAAGGGAATACTTGAAGGCTGTCAAACTGAGAAGTGGTAAACAATTGGGGGCAAGGGCTGAGGAGAGCCCAAGTGCTTCCAATGACGAGGTAGCCAGTCAGGAAGACCCCAGTATGAGTAAAAATGCAATTGAAGAAAATGAGAAGAAACATAGTGATAATGATCCAAAACACCCCATTCATAAGAGCCATGAGTACAAACCTGTGGTGCCATATCCCTCAAGGCTCAAGCAAGACAAGGAAGAGGCCCAATTCAAAAAGTTCCTCAACATCTTCAAGCAACTTCACATTAATATTCCCTTGGTCGAAGCTCTATCTCAGATGTCCAAGTATGCAAAATTCATGAAGGACCTTCTTACTAATAAGAGGAAATTAGAAGACTTGGACACTGTAACTTTATCGGGGAATTGTTCATCAAATAGCTCTTTAGATATGGTCATGTGGTTTGAACAACCATTATCAATTATCCACACCAAGTTTTCATTCGCCTCACCTTCACCCTGCGCAAGGAACAAGCTAGCACACTCCTCTCCTTTATTGTTCACCATGAGCAAGTTGCTCACTTTCTTCTCCTTCCCTTTGGCCATTAAAGTATCTCCTTTGTTTGTTGGTTTCTTCTTGAACTAGCAAATGGCTTTAATGTGCCTATATCTCTTGCATAAATGGCACCTAATATTGCTTTTAAACCCCCTCTGCTCACTTATTTGATACTTTTGATCTGCTCTCCTACCTCTGCTTCTCCCATGAACAACACCTCTGAATAAGCCTCTCTCAAGGCCTCTCGTAGGTACCTGAACACACTCCTTTGTTGTTGAAGATTCAATTCATACATGAAGTACCTTCTCCTTCACTTGTTCAACTTGATTGATCAAACGAGCTTCATGAGCTTAGAGTGATCCTATGAGTTCATCAAGAGCGGTGATGTCTTACAACTCCCTGGCCGTCACAACATGGTTATACTTCGCTCCCAAACTTCTCAGAACCTTGCAAACCACCATGGCTTTACATAAAGTATCATGAAGAGCCCTCATTTGACTAATAAGCTCTACAACTCTAGTGGCATAATCCTGAACTCCTTCATTACGTTTGATCCGAAGACTCTCAAAAGCTTGCCTCAATGTCTGCAGTTTCACAGCCATAACCTTGGAGTTCCCTTAGTATTGTCACCTCAGCCTTTCCCAAGCATCCTTTGCAGTATTTGCTACAGAGATGCGTGAGAAGAGTGATCTATTTATGTCTTGCTAGGAAATGACTGAGGCGAGAATGTAGCGGGACAACTCCAGCCAGGGACTGTTCGGCCTCTCATGTGTCCTTTGTACCGCCGCATTCCCTTCGGCCAGAAAGCTATGCGAGCTATGTGCTGCCCTCACTAGGGCCGCACAGCCTGGCTAGGGGCCAGTGAGGTTCTTGTGAGGCTGCACGGCACCGGCACAGCTCCCAGGCTCACTCAGATTTTGCACTATTTTGAACCCGTGCAGCTGCACACCTGCCCGCACACCTGGGAAACTATAAAAGCCAAAGTTATAACTTTAGAGAGGGGAAAGGCCGCCATACGACTCTGAGCAGATCCAACACCGAAATTCATCGGAGAAAGTCGATTTCGACCGGGAATTAACAAGAGAAGAGTGTGGAACTCAAGGGGAGCATCCAAAAAACTCAATAATGTGGATCCAATGCGTTCTCACCACCACCATTAGTCGACAAAGAGAGAGTTTTACAATGTCTTTCGATAGTTGCATTTCATATCTTGTATTCTCCATTTACTTGATGTCAAACTAACCTTTCAAGACCACTGAGCTCCTGTGAACCTTGGGAACTTGAATTGTATGGATGGTTAACTTTTTATGGAATTGAATGTTGGCTTGTATTCATCTTTGATTCTAATCCATTATCTTGTATGTTCAATCTACAATGGATGGATTCTGTAGAATTGATTATGAATGATGTTTGTATAGTGGGTTGTTTGCATGCATTAGATCTACATAGATTAGAGAGGAATTCAATGTATTGGCACTCTGGTGGTTTCTGTTGTCGATAGCCTCCCGCATTAGGGTATAACCTTACATAAAGACTCCTTATACCCAGTGACATTCATAGGAGTACCCAGTGACTTCTCCCAACTACTTCTTGTTTGTGAGTAGGTTCTTCAAGAATTTGGCTTACTTGGGCATTTGCGCTAATGCCTCAACAAAAGGGAGGTTGATATGTAGTTGCTTGAATATCTCAAAGAATCGCTTGAACTAATCGCCCTTCTCTCCTTGTTTGAGCCGGGAAGGGTAGGTATCCTGGGCTAATACTCTCTAACAAGAATCTTTTCTACAGCCTTCTCTTTATATGCCACTTCTACCACTCCTTAGTGTAATGGCTTTGATGCACTCCCCTTAGGTTTACTTCAATGTTGCTTGCCAGGCTTCCTTGCAGTCATTTCGATAGAATCTTTATAACTTGCCCCACCTAGCTCTCCAAATTCTGAAGAGAAGCCTGCTGATTCCTTAGAGTTACCTCAATAAACTTGAGGTGGTTGTCATGGCTTTGAAACTTTATCTCAAGTGGATTAAATGAACTTCATCACCAGTTCATCCAAGCTTGGCTTCCTCTATGAGAACCCAAAGGGTTGAGTTGGCCTTGGTTGCCCTTGCCCACTCCATCCAAAGTTCGATGAACCTCCATCTCGAGTTATATGTGTTTCTATACGAATTTCCTTGTAGCCTATTCGCACCGCCAATGAAATCAATATGCTCATGCTACCGTGGTGATGATCATTGGTGGGATGCCCCCATTGCAACTGTCGTACATCATAACATGAACAGATGTTGGTGTAACCATGGTGTTGATCTTCTTGCTCAATGATTCCACTTGCGCCGTCAACTGTCATGGCATCTACCTCGATAATCCCGTAGCCTTCACGTACTTCCCTCTAGAGCTCCACTAGTAAGTGTTTATCACCATGTCTTCGAACAACTTCGTGCTTCTTCCGGCGTCTTGTTACCCACTACCCGCAGCATCTATGGTTTGTAGAACGCTTGGGATCAAACCTTGATAGAATGTTTGCACTTGCATCCACCCCGATAGGCCATACCGAGGACAATGCATCAACGGATCCATGAATCGCTTCCATGCTTCACAAAGAGTTTCATTGTCTTGCTGAGTGGAGGAGGCAATGTCGTGGCGAAGCTTGGTGGTTCACCCCGGTGGAAGAAGCACGTCGGGAACATCTTGGCAAGCTTATCCCAAGTCATCGCGAATGCTTAGGGTAAGGATTGGAGCTACTCCTTGGCTCTTTCCTTCAATAAAAATGGGAAGACCCTTAAACCAATTGCATCATTTGAGACTCCAGTTGATCCTCAACATATCATAAACTTTTTGGAGGGTGCTAATGTGCATGTTAGGGTCCTCATCCAGTAGCCCATGGAATGAACATGATGATAGAACCATCTGTATGAACGTCGGCATAAGTTTGAATGTATTGGCCACCACGGGTGATTGCACAATACTTGATTCAGTTCCACCCGAGTCGGGTCTTGCATAATCTCGCTAATGTTCGTGGTTGCTTTTTCTTGCCCACCTTGTTCATAGATTCGACATTGTCAAATTATTGTGCTAATTGTCTTGCTCTCCTATGAAAAGTTCTCTCAATTTCTGGATCTTGTCCAATGGGTTTACTTGTGCTAGACTAGGTCATGCACAGTTACTAAGAATATGAATAAATAAAGATCAGAAACAAAATCTCTGAACTAAAACCAAAACAACAAAAAAAAAATTGCTAAAAAATAAAATAAAATAAAAATAAAATAAGCTAGTCTAGCAAACTTGAGTATTCCTAATAGATCTGGTCCCAAGTAACGCTACCAAAACTTGATGAGGGCTCAGTGAGTCGAACATAAGTATACGTGCCCTATCGAGTAATACAGTGTAATAAAGCAAAGTTCATATCTACAAGGACTAGAAGGTACTAGTAATAATTCAATTATAGCTATCTAACTCAACACAATTTAAGAGTATGAAATATGGCTAGATCTCTGACTGGAAAGGTAAATATTGTTGACTAAGATCAGAGAAGTCAGGATGAGAAGACGATGTTTGAAAATATTTCACTTGGGATTTAAGAATTGAATTGATTGTGATATCAAATAGAAAACCTAAGTCTTATTAGACCCAGAGAAATCAAAAGTATACTAGGTGCTTTCTCAGGTCGCCCTAATACCTAATGCCATGCCTAGTAGGATTGAATATCTTCCTTCCCTACTTCCACATGATTGCATAAAGTTCTATGAAATCCCTAAGAATTGGAGCTCTTGCTACACAACCCTACTACGGATGATATCAAGCATCCTATCTCTAGCGTCCACTCTCAAACCCTTTGATCTATGTGTGATCTAACGCAATATTATCTCTTGATCTCAATCACGCCATCAAATAAGAAGAAGTCACTCTCATGCACTAATTGAATAATTCATAAACATAGATTAATCCAAATAAATGAAGGAAGTTCTATAATAAAAAGAAATCAAAATATAAAGTTATCCCAAGCTACATCAATCCAAACATCTAAAAGGGTTTAACCCCCATAGGGGTCATCTTCATCAAAACGAAATATAAAATTGAACCTACAATTCTCACCATGAAGTAAAGAAACCCGCTCTCAATATCTTCTACACAAGGAAGGATGTGAACCGCTATTGTCACCTCAAATCATCACTTTGTATGCTCTTTCTCCTACTCTAAATTCTCCTCCAAACCCTAGTTGCCACAATTAGTCTTTTTCCCAAAAATCCAGCCTTCCCCAATTAACTTTTTCAGCCTTCTATTTATAACCTCAATAATCCGCCCAAGACAAGGGCAAGAACACGAGCGTGTATCTTGCCCGTGTAGTCATCGTGACTTATCCAAATCTGGATTCCCGAAACTCGGGCATGTATATATTCTGCTGATCGTGCATATTACGGCCTAGGCTTTCTATAAGTTGATGAACTACACGGCCGTGTGCTCTCGTTCCACCTGTGTTTCGTACAAGACCACGTTCCTTGAAACCCTAACTGTACACCGGGGTGTATTTCATTTGCAAAGCCTTGTTCTTCCCGTGCAAGGGTGCTTCGGAGTGCACGAGTCATGTGCACGGTAGCTCTCACACGCCGTGGGTAACCTTGCTCGCCAATGACCAGGAACTATACGGATAGGTACACGAACGTGTACTTGCCTCGTGTAAATCACTATCGCTTTTGGCTCCATTTTGCTCCCGAATCGGTTCCTTTGACTTTTCATGTGCTTTTTCTCTCCTAAAAGCATAATGTAACAACTAAGCACCAAATAACACAAAAATCAACTTGAAGACAAGCATAATCACACGAAATTACATGCGGAAATATATAATTAAGAACTTATCAAGAAGCGGACAAAGAAAGAACGAGGAGAATAGGCCAACTATGACATCTTACTCCTCCTTACAACAAGCACTAACGGCCCGGACGGAAGAACTTGCTAACATGCTTATACCCATAACCAAAAGCATAAGGCCAAGCGGAAGGACTTATAGGCGGGACTTACGCTCATAATCCAGGCATAAAGGTCAAAGAGAAGAGCATATGGGGCGGACTCATGCCCATAAGGGAGGTCATAAATACCAAACAAGTAAAGCTCACGGTCCAACACTTATGGTCATTAGTTGACCTATAACACCCAAACAAAATTACTTAACGGAAATGCCCCGAATAAATCCACCGAGTAATTAATAATCCTGTTATAGAGAAAAAAGTGGATATTATCCTTTTTCCGACGAATCACATAATCCTGCAATTTTATGGATTAATAAGGTCATCAAATGAATCGTAATCACAATTGAAATGATCGAAAAAGAGATATGAGTTAATATATGTTCTAAAGTCACAAATATCATAAAAAAGGTTCCATTGCCAAATGGAAATCAGGAATTAAATATATTATAGAATGAATCTATTCTGCCCTTTTATGGGATGCCGCCACTCGGACTCGAACCGAGATGCTCTAGCACTGCTTCCTAAGAGCAGCGTGTCTACCGATTTCACCATGGCGGCTTGGCTTACTTGAAATAATAATAGTCGATTCATGTTGAATCGTCGAGATTCGACGATTCAACATGGATCGATGAATAAATACTCGTGTCTAGTCTAAATTAGACATATATATTTTATTTGAATGCTCAATCAATGATTTATCGTCATAGGGTTGAGTTTTAACAATCAATTTTCACGTCCTATAAAGTTTTTCCGTAACAATTAGAACTGGATAGTTTTGCTCTCATATGAGATATAGAACTCAGAATGGAATCGTCTTTTTTTTCTCTTTTTTTGATGATTTTTTTCATGGATTCAAAAAAATGGATTTTAGTAACGAACAAAATCAAATAACTATACCTACTATTTCATATGTATCACAATTTCATCATTAAATCAAGAAATTTTTCTAACAATTTCGGTACCTTACTTAGTATTATTAAATATTACTATTCCTTATAGTGTAAATAATTCTACATTTATGATAACATATTTCTCAAATCAATTAGGTTTTGGGACTAGGCATATAACAAAAGAATTTCAATCTCTATTACAATTGTACTTTTTCCAATTTATTCGATTTTTTTATTGAGAAAAGTACAATTGATAGGAAAAAAACAACCATCTCATAAATTAAATATATATATATATATACTAATGAAAAGAAAAAATAATACTTAAAACCCCGTAGCATCTGTCTATTGCTAATTCTTTTGTCTATAGACAGAATTATTACTATAGACAAAAGACAAAAGAATTGGTATTCCACATACCGCAACAGTTATTATTAACTAATATGCAAGAGTTCCATAGATTAGTTAATGTGAATCATTCATCTTAAAAAGTTTAAATCTTTGTGTGTTGTATGTATTCAAATTATTCCAGGGCTTTATTATTTTTTTGTTGCACAAAAAAACTTTTTGAATGCCTAGTAGAAACCGATTTAACTAAAGAAAAAGCTTTTATTGCAGCTAAATACCCCCTTTTCTTCCAAATATTTCTACGAATACGTTTTTTTGATATAGAAGTGCGTTTTTTTGGAACTGCCATTAAAAAAAGTTACTAATTTTTATTGTTCTATGTGAAATACATGTATTGTTCAAAAAAATAGATTGTTCTTTCTTTTTATCTATACTTATTGCACCAATAATAGTTTTATTTTCGTTTTTTCATTTTCATAAAACATTTCATAACATACAAATATATAATAATAAATCATAGATAAATTCTATATAACTATATAAATAATAACTCAGGTTTTTCATTTTTTTGAATCGAGTTATTAATGTAATGGCGAATATGATCCATATTCGAATCAAATATCAAATACTGTTTTGGTGTAACTTTTTTCTTTACTTAAATTTAGTATATACTAGAAGTATGATTCAAAATTTCATATTTTGTATCTTAATTAAGTATCTATCTTTACTTTAGTTAAAGTTTATAATTGAGCAGTAATATTTTCTTAGTTATTTGATCATATTATTTGCTATTTGCTTTGCCAACCGATTGTAATTTTTTATTGTTTCCTTGCAATAATTGGTGAATTGAAAACAATAAAATTTTCAATTTTTAAAATATAAAATAAGAGAAAATTCGAATTTCTTTTTTTATGGAACATACATATCAATATGCGTATATAATACTCTTTCTTCCACTTCCAGTTACTATGTCAATAGGATTGGGACTTCTGTTTGTTCCGACAGCAACAAAAAATATTCGTCGTATGTGGGCTTTTGTTAGTGTTTTACTGCTAAGTATGGTTATGGGGTTTTCGGTCAATCTGGCTATTCAGCAAATAAATGGAAGTTTTATCTATCAATATCTATGTTCTTGGGCCATCAATAATGATTTTTCCTTAGAGTTCGGATACTTGATCGATCCACTTACTTCTATTATGTCATTACTAATTTCTACTGTTGGAATCATGGTTCTTATGTATAGTGACAATTATATGTCTCACGATCAGGGATATCTGAGATTTTTGCTTATATGAGTTTTTCAATACTTCCATGTTGGGATTAGTTACTAGTTCCAATTTGATACAAATTCATATTTTTAGAGATATAGTGAGAATGTGCTCCTATTTATTAATAGGTTTTGGTTCCACGACCTATTGCAGCAAGTGCTTGTCAAAAGCTTTTGTAATTAATCGTGTAGGTGATTTTGGTTTATTATTAGGAATCTTAGGTTTTTATTGGATAACAGGTAGTTTAGAATTTAGAGATTTGTTCGAAATAGTTAATAACTTGATCCATAATAATGGGGTCAATTTCCAATTTGCTATTTTATGTGCCTGTTTATTATTTCTTGGTGCAGTTGCTAAATCCGCACAATTTCCTCTTCACGTGTGGTTACCTGATGCTATGGGAGGGACCTACTCCCATTTCGGCTCTTATTCATGCTGCTACTATGGTAGCAGCCGGAATTTTTCTTGTAGCACGACTTCGTCCTCTTTTTATAGTCATACCCTACATAATGAATCTCATTTCTTTAATAGGTATAATAACACTATTATTAGGAGCTACTTTGGCTCTTGCTCAAGGAGACATTAAAAGAAGTTTAGCCTATTCGACAGTGTCTCAATTGGGTTATATTATGTTAGCCCTAGGTATAGGTTCTTATCGAGCTGCTTTATTTCATTTGATCACTCATGCCTATTCTAAAGCTTTATTGTTTTTGGGATCCGGATCTATTATTCATTCAATGGAACCTGTTGTTGGATATTCGCCGGATAAAAGTCAGAATATGGTTCTTATGGGTGGTTTAAAAAAATATGTTCCAATTACAAGAATCACGTTTTTATTAGGTACACTTTCTCTTTGTGGTATTCCACCTCTTGCTTGTTTTTGGTCCAAAGATGAAATTCTTACTGATAGTTGGTTGTATTCACCAATTTTCGCAATAATAGCTTATTTCACAGCAGGATTAACCGCATTTTATATGTTTCGAGTGTATTTACTTACTTTTTTGATGGCTGTTTGCGTGTTCATTTTCAAAATTATAGTAGCACTAAGTGTAGCTTGTTCTGTTCAATGTCTGTATCTGTATGGGGGAGAGAACCATTTAAAGTAAACAATCAAAATTTACCTTTCTTAATCTTAAAAAGAAATATTAATAATAAGGTATTCTTTTTTTCATTTTTTTCAAAGGATACATATAAAAATAAAATTTATAATAATGTAATAAATCGGATGCAATACTTTCGTACATACTTTCAAAATAAATACACTTACATGTATCCTCATGAATCGGAAAATACTGTGCTATTTCCTCTGCTTGTATTGGTACTATTTACTTTGGTCGTTGGATTAATAGGAATTCCTTTTGATCAAGGAATAATAGATTTTGATATATTATCGAAATGGTTAACTACATTGACAAACCCTTTCCAAAAGAATTCTGTGGATTGGTACGAATTTTTTGATGAATGCTATTTTTTTCAGTAAGTGTATCCCTTTTCGGGCTATTCATAGGCATCCATTTTCTATGGGTCTGTTTATTCATCTTTCCAGAATTTGAACTTAATCAATTTTTTTTGTAAAAATGGGACCTAGGAGAATTCTATTGGATCCAAATCAAAAATGTAATATACAATTGGTCATATAATCATTGGTTACATAGATATTTTTTATACTAGGGGCTTAACTATGAGTATAAGACAACTGTCCAAATTAATTCAGTTTTTG